>JAVXUL010146195.1:0-14459 GCA_035590515.1 Trichilia minutiflora
ACTTATATGATAAATATCAGGGATTTAAATGATAAAATACATATTTTTGTTTTTTGTAGGGGGTGTTTATTATTTTTAAAAACATGAGGAAGGATTTTGTTTTAAACTTAAGGACAGGGGGTGATTGATTTTTTAAAAAAGTTAAAGGGGGAAATTGTCAATTTCCCCTTATTAAAATTTAAGCGGTACTAATAGAATTTTCCATTGCATGCCCAACGGGCCAGAATAGTTAACCTCCACCTAGCTACCCAACCCATAGCCCAAATACATCACTTCTACCGTGTCATTCACGCTCGTAATTGTGTCGCGTGGTTCTTAACCCTTCTATAGAGCAAAATTAAAAAGGAAAAAAAAGGGACCTCAAAAGCACACTAAATTAAAAAGACAAGACCCGCTTTATAAACCACTTTCAAGTCCGTCATTTTTTTCCTTTTTCTAATTTTTCTAATTTTTAATTTTAATTTTTCTATTTTTTTTAATTATTATCATTGTAATTAACACTCTCAGCTGAAAACAAAGCTTTGTTCGAACTGGAAAAACAAAAAATTTTTGAATCAAATCGAATCTTCATTAGCTGAGCTCTCAAATACTTAGTTGATTTCGTGCGCTCGTTTGAGCAGATTTCAAACTCAAAACCCTAACTAGTTGACTAATCTGTCTTTATCTCTCTTGTTCTTGCGATAAATCTGGTAAATTGGGGGATTTGTTTGTTTGCTTGAAAATTGAAAAGGGTGTCGTTTTAGGTTTCGAGCTGGCTATGGACTATGAACCCTATGATAGCAGTGGTGAGTTCACTCTCAACTAATAAATCTCTTTGCTTTGATTTATTTTTATCAAATTCGACTCTTGAAGTAGGTTTTTAGTTTAATTAGGGTTTTCGTTTTGTAGCATTATGTTTTTCTTGTTTTTTTCTGTTTAATTTTGGAATACCCATGGAGTTACTGTTGTTTACAGGTTAAAAATTGGTTTTTGAGCTGTGATTCGTTGCAAGGATTGATGAGAGTGTTTAGAATTAGTTAATTTAAGGTTTCGAGCTATAATTAGTTGTGATGGAATTGGTTGTTTTTGTTTGAACTTTTATTGTGTATTATGAATTTGAAATATTTTGTGGTGTAGAGGGGATCAAAGAACTTAACATGTGATTGAGGCAACTCAAGCTTCAGTTTTAGTAGTTAGTAATGAAATTTACTTGGAGGTTGTGATTTTAGGGTTTTAGTTGTGATTAATTTGCTATAGTTGAATGAAATCGTTGAATATTTCGGTCAAAGGTATTTGTGCTTCAATTGCTGAATTCTATTTTAACTGTTAAAAATGTAAAGTTTTGGTGTATATTGTGAGCTTGAATCATACTTTCATTTTAATTTGAAAGAAAAAAGTAAAAACAAAAGATGGGAATGATAAGAAATTATGGAGATAGCATTAATTTTTATTATTCTTTCAATTTGTTGGTTGAGAAAGCTATGTTTTCATATTGTCCTGAAAATATCAGTCTGATTGGAATTGATGAATCCACATGAATGTAATGGTAGTGTTTTGTTTGATGTGGATTTAGTTTCATTGTTGTTATTGAAGAAATCAAGAATCAATGGGGAGATGTGACTTAAGTGCTTTAACTTATAACTTGCAAATTTCAACTGTGGGCAGTTTTCTTTTTTGGAATCAATGATCTTAGCAAAACACTAGTTCTTTGTTTTCCAGAACCATCATATTGTTAAGCAACTTTTTCTTCATTTCTTTCTTTTTTTTTATTTTGTTGGCTTTTAACTCAATATAGTAATTTCCTTGTTGGCTTTTAACTCAATATAAATCAAAGTTTTCTTGAAATGGTTCTTCTCTCTTGATTAAAGAGTACTGACTCCAAAATTAATGCAGGAACTGATGATGATCTTCCTCCATCACATCAGAATAGAATCCCTAGAGGGGGGCGTGTCGCAGGAAATGGAAGACCTCCTGTGAGTTCTATCCCATACCCTAGGACGTATGGTGACACTGATATGGAGACTCAGATTCATCAACTAGAGCAAGAAGCATACAGTTCAGTTCTGAGAGCTTTTAAAGCTCAAGCTGATGCCATTACTTGGGTACTTTTGTATTTTAGTTTTTCACCAATCTAATGTTCTTAAATTTGTTTTATCAGGTTTAAATGACTGCTACATGACATGTATTTTCTTCAGGAGAAAGAAAGTTTGATAACAGAACTTAGGAAAGAGTTGAGATTATCGAATGAGGAGCACCGAGAGCTTCTAGGCCGGGTAAATGCGGATGACACAATACGAAGGATAAGGTCTGATGGTTCTGAATTACCTCTCTAAAAAGTAAATTTGTTTGTCAGATTTTTGTATGCTTTGGTCTCTGTCTTATAGTGGGTCCTTTATTGGGGAAATCCCCTAGGGAGTGGAGACAAGCAGGTGGGCTTCAACCTGGCATGCACAGTATTAGTCAAGGTGTTCATGATCCAATACCTAGTCCTACTGTCTCTGCATCCCACAAGAGACAAAAAGTTACACAGTCGGTACCTTCTCAATCTTTTGGTGGGCCTTCAGCGTCTTTTCACCCGCAACCTATCACTGTGTCACATCAGCCATCTTCATCAGCTGCTAAGCGTGGACCTGCGTCAGGATCCAAGGGCAAGAAGCATAAACCTGTGAGTTAAAACTTATCAATTTTGGAGTAAAACATATCATATAGTTTGTTTATGCTTTCTGTTTTATTCCAATAGGGTCTACCTGGTTCATCCTCAATGAAGTCCATGCAATACCCTTCCTCTGGAAGGGGCAAAGTTGCAAATAGGGGAACTTCAGGTGCTGCCCTTGCAAGTGAGCCCCACGAAGGAGCAACATATGATCCATTAATTGGGAAGAGAGTTAGGACTAGGTGGCCTGATGACAATAACTTCTATGAAGCTGTAATAACCGATTACAAAGCGGCTGAGGTTTGTATCACCCTTGGTCACATATGAAATTAAGACTAATGGTTTTATAACTGATTGATTTCCCCTAATCTTTGTTAGGGTCGGCATGCGCTGGTCTATGATATGGGTACTCCAAATGAGACCTGGGAATGGGTAAATCTCTCAGAGGTATGCCTGGTGCTTTAATCTCATGGCCAAGGGTGCCTTTTTATAATCTAATTTGATATGTATTGTGTGCTTCAATGCTGCAAATTTAACATATTAAATCACAGTTGTAAGAAGCTTTAATTGGTTGCTGGATTCACTTTGTGGACAGCATGCTTGGAAATGATTGTAGTTATACAGCTGAAGTTTCTGTTGCACTTACTTTTCTCTATTGTTAAATATGCTTTTAGAATAATCTTCCAATTGGTTCTACAATGGTATAATTATAGACTGAGAATCTCTCAGGTGTAAGTAGAATGTACAACTGAAATTATCTTTATCAGTTCTGTTGATATTTAGCTTGCCCAGTAACCTTGTCAAAGCAAAGAAACAAATCCACAGCAGGTTCACAACCAGCAATTACCTCAGCTCAATTCTGGAATCATTCACTTGTACACGGATCAATGACACCAGCAAGACTCACACTTAAATCAGCAAAGTAATGAACACAAAATGAAGATGATAAGAACACAAAGAAATGAGAAGAAAATTCAGAGAACATAAGAACCCGAGAGCTTCCAAGAATGCAAAATGTGTATTCTTTTATTCCACACACACCAAAAAAACAATGAATTATCTATGTATCTTCTACTGTCATTATCCCAGTAGTTATAGGCTCCTAATTCAGCTCCTAATCCAACTAAGAATCCAACTAATACAAGCTTTAGCTATCAAGATTCAAGAACAAGAAATCAAGATTCAGAAGACCAATCTTGATTTCTTTCTTGTTGACTCACTACTCACTAACACAACAGAAAACAAGCTACATTTCTGACTTCCAACAGCTAGCTCAAGTATATTCAATACACACACTTCATTAACTTTGAACATTTGATCATTTAATAATTTTGTTAAGCTCATTGCCAAGTTCGTATGAGCATTTCATAGACACAATGACCCTTGGGAAAGAAACCATCTCTTTAAGGGATGTAAAGAATGCCCTCAATACTAAAGATAAAAGGAGGAATGGTTATGGCAATTCAACACTGCAAGGGGAAGACTAGAGGAGAGGGAATTGAGAAAGGATCAGGCCAGATCAAAATCAAGAAACAAGAAAAGAAAGTGTTTTTTCTATCACAAAGAAGGTCATTTTAGGAAGGATCTCCTTAAGAGGGGGGCAAAAAAGCCAAACAAGAGTGAAAAAAGTGCCATAACTGAAGGAAGAAGAGATGATGATGAGATTATATTGGTGGTTTTTGATAGAATAATGGGTAAAGAATGGATCCTAGATTCGAGATGTTTGCACTATGTATATCCGAGAGAAGAGCTATTTTTTACCTTGAGAAGAGAAAAAGGTAGAGAAGTTATTATGGGAAATAATATAGCCTGTAGAGTGAAGGGTATAAACTTAGTGAGGATAGAGATGAGCACGTACAATATGTACCTGAGACCGAAATGAACCTAATCTCCCTAGGAATGTTGAATGATCTAGGACATACCTTTGTGGGTAAATCATGGTTGTTAAAAGTAATGTATGGGTCCAAGGTGCTAATGATAGCTAAAAATGCTTATGCCTTGTATACATTACTTAGAGACATATGATTTGGCTGAAGGAAGTGACTAAGAGTTCTTTGAAAAAATTTGAGAGTTCTAAGCTTGAGGTATAGCTTGATCCTGAGGAACCACAATCACCAAGGGTAAAAGAAGCTATAGAATATAAGGGAAAGAAGGAAGCTGAGGAAATAAGTGAATTTCTTGATAGACCATCGCATGATAGACCAATTAGAAAAAAGGACACCTATAGGGCATGGTTACAAAACTATAGTTGCTTATACTTTTCAAGAAACAGGCAATTGGAAAGAAGGTTGTAAGTAGCTCAAGTGCTTATAGTAGATACCTAGTCTAGTGTTGACAAAAAGAATCCATCCACTATTGTGGATTGGTAGATGCCTAATCTAATGAACGAAGAGTTAGGTGGGGAGAAGTTGTTGTAAGAAGATGAAGATTATAAAAATGGCTGATGTGCAGTATGACATAACTAGAATGCTGGTGTAGAGAGAAAAAGGACATTCAAGGTTTCGAAACTTGAATCAAGATAGAGATTATTGAAAATTGATCCAAATTTTATTGAAGATTCGTCCAAACAAAATATGGTATATGTGCGAATGAATATAAAATAAAAAAGTCTCGTAAGATTCATATGAATTATGTAGTTCAAATCCTATTAGGATTCATCGAAGAGTCTGATTATTTATAAATTTTAGATTTTCTAAAAGTTTTAGGAAAGATTTTATTTATACATAAAAATAGGATATTTTCTTAGAGTTGTAGGAGATTTGAAAAAAGAGACATGAAACTTATAAAAGGGACTATATAAAGATAAAGAATAATAGGTAAAATTATTCTTGTATTGATAATAAAAAATCTCTTTTAAGTAATAAAATCGTTTTCTCTGAATCTTTGTGTCTTGTTATTCATTTGATCTTATTTTATATTCTTGATAGTTTTATTGAATTATTGTGGTGTTATTGATATGATGTTAGAGTTTTGGGTTAGTTGAAATAATTTCTTTGCACATAATAATTTTGTCAAATCTTGTTAAATGTCTCAACAAGTTGATAAGACGTTGTTTGGGTTATAACAAATAAGATGTTGTTTTAAAACGTTTGATTAAAAGCACAAAACTAGGGAATAATATGACTGTAGGATTTTGGTAAATTTTTGTCGAATTGAAGACATTTTGAGAATTTTGGGTAATTATAGAAATTTTATTTTTTAAAAATACTTTTCGTTATTTTAATTTTAATTCTAGATAATGCCTAAGTCCTGTCTGTTTATTGTAATAATAAAATACAGGCAAAATGAGAAAGTTTAGTGAATGGATGTTTCAACAGCAAGGTTCAAGCAAAGCTCCGCGTGCCTCTTTATTTATTTATTATAATCAACGTTTATAAAGAGCTAATTAATCATGAGATTCCCCTAATAATTAAAGAAAAAGGAAAAAGATCAAGCCATTCTTCGTGGAGCTTCCGATAATAATGAATAATGATATGATATTGAAAGGAATTTACGGGTGATTAAATAACATGGAATGATAATTTAATTAATTAATTAATTAGAATTACTATGGAAGTGATGAGGACACAAAAACAGATTAATTAGAATTTATTTTTTGAAAAATTTCAGATACTAAGCCCGTTTGAGGTTGCTTGCTGTCGAGCCGGCTAAAAATATTTTTAAACAATCAAAAATTATTTCAGGTATTTGATAAAATTAATTATTTTACATTTACTTTTGAGAAGTATAAAAAAAGGTGTTTTTGAAAAATAATTTTATTATAAATTAATTTTTAAATATATCTTCATACAAATAATAAAAAATTTAAATTAACCTTAAAAAAATTAATAAATTTCACTCTTAATTAATAAATAATATTATTAAAATTCAAATAAAATTGAATAACAAATAAATAGAATATATATTATTGTGTTATGCTTAATATAAGACATGATTAGGTTTAGTGTATATAATTTTATTACTAAAATTAATTATATTTAATTAAATTAAATTTAAAAAAATTAAATAAATATTAAAATAATAATTTAAATTTAAATATTTTTTTATAATTTTATGGAATAATTTTTTTTTGAAAAATAATTTTTAAATGTATTATATCTGTTTTGGTTATTTGTGTTATGATATAATTCATCAAACGTATATAAATTAATTTTAAAATTCATAATACTTTTAAAACAAAATTTATCAAATATTTAATTGATTTTTTATACAGTTGATTTTGAACGGCACTACACAAGTAGAATTTTTTAAATAGTACAACAACCCCAATCTGGCCTTAAGATTGTAATATCAAATTTAACTTAAAAATACATTGAATTAATTATTTGGTCTAGTTAAATTAAGATATAAAATTTTAATTATTAATTTATATAATTTCTTGAATGGCATCAAATAGAAAGTATAAAAATAAAATAAAATAAAAGTATACAAAATGACATTTCTGTCCTAAAATAATAAAGAATGAGATATCATAAAGACATTCTCAAATGGGATACGAACAAAAGAAAAAAATCTTTTCAAAATTAAAAAAAAAAATTATAGACTAAATTCTTTCATATAAATATAACAGAATATACTATCAAATCTCTTATAATATGTCATAATTAAACAAATAGTGTAATGTTACAAAAATAATTAACTCAATTTTAAACAAATGCATAATTATTGAATATTTGATTTTTTTTTAAATTTTAATTTATAATAGTAACAAATTATATGTTTTGTTTTAATGACAAAGCATAAATAAGTGTGATCTCGAAAGTGTATCCTAATGGTTCGACAATTCTTCCTTAAATTGATCACCCCTTCCACATTGCCTACAAGTCCGTTTTAACAAATATTTCATTAACTTGGAAACGAATTAGAAATTGAAACTATGAGGACCAAGAAGCTTTGCCGTCCAAACTTGGTGGCGAAGTCCTTTCGAATTTTGCTTCAACGACGCCACTTCTAGTCGACAACACGGTTTCAGTTGAAGGTTGGAAGCGTTTGGCGAGTTGACTGGCTGTTGTTCTTCGCGTTTATAGGTTGCCTTCGTCGTCGACTTGTTGTACGTTTCGAGGTGAAGAAACAAAATGCTCAACTATACCATTATTTTTTCGATTTCACGTCGTTTGTGGAAAAATTTGTTGTGGTGGTTGTATTTGGTTTAAACGAACTTTGTTCGCGTTGAATTGTTCCTGCAGGCTGATTTTCTAGTGGTTTAATTTGATGGGTTTATTTTAACACTATTTTTATTTTCAAGTAATGATTTCTATGCCAATTTTAGTGCATTTCACAGATTTTAAGTGTGACTGTAAAATTTATTTTTAAAAAAATGGAGCAGAAGAAGGCATCTTTTCATCCGATAAGATATTTCAGATTATTTATTAACTGACTACTAGACCTTGGCTCACTTGACTCTGCTACTGATGGTTCAAACTTCCAGTTATGGCTGATTTGTATTCATTTTGTCCTAATAAGGTCTCAGTTGATCAACTGATCTTGATCGTGTATTTTGTAGATATTGACAGCCTTCGCAAAAGCATTCCATTCTTTTCAACCCCTTAAAAAGTACCTTTCTTCAGGTTAGCGTCATGATTTTGAATACTTGGCATGTGGTGATGTAGAGTTGAATTATTGTCAAACTAGAGATCGTGGTATCTAGTCAGTTATTATTTTTGTGGGATTCCTTGTCTAGAAGGTTCTGTATGGCTGAGATCATAGTTTAACTTGTAAGATTGTTGAGTTGGACAATATTGGTAGCATTTCTATTTTGATCCCAATCGAAGTCTTAGTCATCCGTGAAAATCCTTGTTGAATTTATTCTCTTGGAGTAATTCATAGAAATATCTAACCTAAGAAACATGGAATACTTTGACATGAACTAGATGTTGTTCAAGTATAGATAACTCTATTATACAGTTTTTATGTTGCAATTGCATGGAGAATCATGGAATGTGCTTAAAGATTGAGATTGAAGTTAAAGATTTGGCACAAGTTTATGATTTCAATATTTTCTTCTCTGTTCGATTTACATAATGGTTAATGGTTTCTTGATTTGTAGAAAGAAAAATCTTATTTTCTTTCTGATTTTTTTATATGATATGGTTATTGGGATTCTAAAAGTGTTAATTTTGAGGCTAATATGACGCCACATTGGATCATTTTATTGGCAATATGCCCCTGCAATCTTTCTAGTATTTTCTGTTTTTCTTTTGTAAGAGAATTTTCTCTCACTTTATTAGTCTATTTGACTACTTTCAGCTCAATATTGAATGATTTTGCGTGGCCTAGAAAGCGACTTGATCAAAGACTTTTAGAAGTACTACCCCTTGGCTACCTTGTGATGTGTGTACATCAATATCATTTCAAGCCATGGGTTTTGTGCAACTTCTCTATGTTAACATGTAATTTAGCTGTCTTGGTATGTGTGAAATTTACACTTGTGGAGCATTTTCTGGTGCCTTTCCGATGAGAAGTTGAAAGGTTTTTTGGCAATACGTGATGGATGGCTATTATTACTTTACTTCACACATTCTAGATTTTGGAGATTTTATATTTGAAAGGTTTTGTTATTGCTTTTCTTTGTTTTATGCATTGTTAACTTGGTTTAAATGTTTGTCCAGCTTTGTTTGATTTGAGTTAGTTATTCATAGGAGTTTCATGCCTAAATTGCCAGTAGGAAATGCTTAGAATGGTTGGCCTTATATCCAATGTCTGCTGGTGGATTTACTCCAATTCCTTGAGCCATTTTTGGGGAATGCTGAACTGGGAGGGCCGGTTGGTCTTTTATTGTTTTGGGGTCATTTTGTTCGCAGTCTATTATAACTATATACTGTGGATATTATTTGTTGGTTATCTGTGCAGGTTCGCTTTTTGGCAGATTGAATATGAAAGCTTGAATCACTGGTTTTTTCAATGGCTGAAATGAAAGCTGAAATGACAGTTGCTGGGTGCAGACTTGGGAAGAAGGAAATTTGAATTCAGGGTATTTGTTCATCCAATTTAGTTTGGAATATTCATGGAATTTAGGAGTATTTTGGTCACGTGAGAGGATATTTTGAATTTGTTTGTACGATTTGGCTTGTAATTTTTTTTTTTTTAAATTCGGAACCGTTAGTCAAAATCTTGAGAGATTTTGTCAGGCGACTCATAGCCTTGATTGTCCTTGAGCAACATCACTTAGACGGAGTTCAAGTCTTTAATTAAATAAACGTTCAACTCGATTCATGATAAACGATATCAAATGATCAGATAAAATTGGGGTTGCATCATATTCTTATACCTAGTTACACTCTCAAATATTCGAACTCAAGACCAGCACAAATGTTCCCAGAATTTGGCTTGTAATACTAATGGAAATTTAGTAGTTGTTCGTATGATTTGGTTTGGAATATTAATGGGTTTGAATTTGAATTTCAGGGTAAGGTTATGTGCGAACTAATCCTTTTGAACTGACAAGGGTATACGATTTTACTTCAGAGGAGGTTTCTGTCACAAAAGTTTGGACAGGTCTTTGTAATCAAGTGAAATCATAGGGCAAAATATGTTGTTATCCCTAAATTTTGTAATTAATCAGTGATTATTTTTATATTTTAAATAAATTATTATTAAATTTCTGAAAGTAAATAATAATGACCTTTTTAAAAAATGTTGTAGTCTGTGCCAATTAGTTCGTCAACTATCTCTACCATTAAATTGAGTCTAATTATTGAAAAATTAAATTATACTTTTAAGCCAAAACGTTTATCTAATAGATCTGAATCATACACAAAACGTACCTATACAGCACTTTATTATCAAATTCAGTTGGTTTTATGTGGTGCATGAAGTTGTTATTAAATATCATGATAATTATACAAGAAACAAGTCAAAAACGGAAGAAAAAATAAATATATACACATTAAAGTTGAAAGTATCAGCAGGAATCAAACTCAAATACCGCACTAAAATCTTCAAACATGTTCGACACTGGGAAAAAGGAATTTTGGGTTTCTTGATCCTCCCATTGCAGCTTCTCCCACCAGGATTTCTGTCCCTTTACAAGAAATTTGTGATTCTTTGTGCTGACAGAACTAAGTGGAAGCTTCAGAAGCTTCGGGCATCCTGCTACCTGAATTTCTTTCAAATGAAGGAACGGCAAGACATCCCAATAGATGCTCTTCAAATTTTCAAGATTTTGTAACGCAAGAAGTTGAAGTTTTGCAAATGGGAAACTTGAGGTTTGGGGCAAAAACAAGCCAAGTTAGGTGCCTAAGTCTTCCACAACGGTTGATATCAGCTGTCTGAAGGCTATGGAAACCAGGAATTTTTGGTCCTTCTGGTACGTCTTCCCCTGAACAGTCAATCTTCAACTCTTCCAAATCTTCACTCGCCAGGTGTAGCGTCTGGAGATTCTTCATATGGGCTAGAGTTAAAATACCGAGAGATTTTGAGTCATCAATGATCTGAAGACTTAGAGATCGAGTACAACTACGCAGCTTATGAGAGCTTAAAAATCTATGGAGAGCATACGAACTTTTCAAGGTGATGCTCAGCATATGTAAATTCTTCAACCCAAGCAATTCTTCCACCAAAAATTCATAACCACCAAATAGAACACTATCTTGTGCTATGAGACGGGGAGAGTCGTGGCTAAAGATTCTGAATACATGTAACATTGAAAAGTTGCATATAATTTGGTGTGGGATGTTACGAAGATAAAACATATGCTCCAAGTTCAAACATTTAAGATTCACCAACAGCTTCAACTCTTCAGGCAACTCTTTTATGGCAGTTCTTGATAGGTTGAGATATTGTAAAGAAACCAATTTTGAAATTCCTGATGGTAATTCGTTTAGAAAACGATTGTACGAAAGGTCCAACACTTTGAGACCAGGCATGAAGTGAAAGAAGTCACTAGTAATGGTCATTAAACGATTAGAATTAAGAAAGAGAGTCAAATGACATCCTCAATAGATGCGGAAAGGTTGAGGTTTCTAGGAGATCCTCAATTTCATTTTCCATCAATGACATCCTTCTCACATCTTGCCATTTTCTAACCTCAGGCAGGACAGTTAATCCACCTCCTGCCTGAACTATAATGTTTTCTTTTTCAATATCGCATGCTATCCATAAGGCCATGTCTCTGATCACATCATGCATTTTTATGCAACCGGCTTCTTCTTCCACCAAACAGGCATGAAGAAGAACGCCAATAATATAGTATCCTTTATATTCTACTTCACTTCTTTCATATTCACCCAAAAAACCCTCTCCAATCCAACAAACTATCAAGTGACTTTTAGAAATAGAATAGTCTTCCGGAAATAGACAACAATACAAAAGACAATACCTAATTGTGTCACTACACAAACTGTCATAACTGAACTTTAACAGAGGATATACTTCTTTGACCATACCTGGAAATTCAGAGGCCGATCTCTTCAAGACCTGAATGGCATAATTCCATTCTTCAGGCGTTTTCTTGTAAGCCATGGCTCGACCGATAGTGATAAGTGCTAGAGGCAGACCACCGCACTCTCTGGTCACAATTTTAGCTAGTTCAGGAATGTCAGGATGACTATCAAGAGTTTCTTCTCCGACCTTATTTCGAAACAATTTCCAAGCTTCCTTATCTTGCAAACACTCAACTTTGAACTTCCTGTGAGCTTCCATGAGGCCGCAAACATCAATGAAACGGGTTGTCAAAACTATCTTGGATGAAAACTTAGAGCTCGGAAAAGAGACACCCACTTTGATTAAATCAACTCGTTCCCATATATCATCTAGGAGTAGTACAAACTTCCTCTTGTTTAAAACCTTGAAAATATCACTGGCTTTCTCTTCAAAAGTTTTGTTCTTCCACAAATCATTAAAAAGACCAATCCTCTTGCCAATATTTTCCTGAATCTTTTCAAGTTGCAAATCCTTAGATACCACTACCCACATCACAACATCAAAACCATTTTGGTTATCAAGAAACTTGTTATTGATTCGGGTTAATAAAGTAGTTTTGCCAACGCCCCCTATGCCATATATGCCAATAACCCCCACTTGTTCTTCAATGAGGCATTTCCATACTTCGTCAAAAGTTGATTCCAGGCCAACTATTATCGGCTCACTGGGTCTTTCATCTACTACAACTTCTGCTATCCTCTCAGCTATCACTTGGAAATTAGCTCCTTCGCTCATTAAAGTAGCCACAACTTTCAACATTTTAGCCACTTTTTTTCCAAACTCGTAGTTATTGCAACAAAAACCTTCAACGCCTATCTTCTCAGTCGCATGAGATTTAAATCCTTGGAGTAGTTGGCTAACTTCAATTTCCTCAGCTTGCACTCTTGTAAGCCATAGCTGCACTTTGTTCAACCGTTTCATATTTTGTTGTTCAGCAATTAGAACCCTTGTCATCACATCGTTCCTTGCCTGAATTAAATCTTCCAATGCATTCTGCAAGGCAACAAGATTGTCTTCCGATTTACATGCATACTTTGCTTTTCTAATCGTGCAATCTATGCAACGAGAGAAAATGGCATCACACGAGATTGAGATTGAGCAGACGTTACCCATAATTTGGTTCCAGATCTGAAGAGAGGAAGATAGGTGTTAGCAGTAGTATAATGACAAAATTATGCAGTTAATTGCAAAGAAATCTACAACTGAGGAAGGAAATATCTGCTTATTTTATTGAACGTCAAAGAATTCGGCCAATATGTATGACCAAAATTAATCTTACTGAAACAGGGATTACGGTATTCGTCTGGCTCAAAACAACTGACTCCTTGTTGGATACGGTGCATTCTTAATTTTATTCAATTCTTATGTTATATTTTTTCTTTTTGTTCTAGTTTTTAGTTTTTTATTATAATCTTTAGTTCATAAATATTTGTTATAAGTCAAAAAAAATATTGAAAGAAAGAATTGGATGCCCCCTACTACGTTGAACATGTAAAAAACAGTCAAACTATTGTATTTTTAGATCTAATTCAATGAACCCATCTTCAGTTTTGTTGGGTTCATACTAAAGGGGAATCGCAAGACTGTATAATTTTTTTTTTTAATGTTGTATTTTAATTTTTTTGGTACATTTTTTGATGTTTGACTTATTTTTTTAATTTTTAGATTAAAATTTTAACTCATAAAAAACCTACAAAAATTAAAAAATAGAATAAAAATATTGAGATGTTTCATTGGTACGAAGTTTCTTTCTTCCTTCATTTTTATTTCATTTTTTTATTTTTCTATAAATATCATAATATTTTGTGTGTATATTGTAAATTAAAATAATGACCATTGCTCTGCTTTCACACAAGAAACACCAGAATAAAAAAATGACTACGCATACTAGTAGTTTATGTTCGATATTTCCACATGCAAGATATTCAATATTCATTAGATTGTGAAATTAACGGTCATAATTTTGAAAACCATTTATTAGGCCAGAAAAATAGAATACGAAAAGAACAGAGGGAACTTCTCTTCATATACGGAGGAGAAACTGAACTACTGAAGATAATTTTCCTTTTCGTTAATTTAACCATGAGAGCAAAACGTCCATAAGAACAAGCTGAGAATTACATGCTTGTCTAGACGGAAAGTAGTAGGCTGTTAGCTCAATTTCAGAAGCACTAAGAAGTTATAAACCTGAATCAGACGAACAACAATGAAATTAATTAAATAAATCATTTGATCAATTCCCAAATAACTACAAAAGAATCTTAAAAACCCTGCAAATGAATTTTAATTTACTATGATTAATTGAAAAACAAACAACTATTAAACAATATGTGATACGGAAACCCCAAGAAATCTGAGTTCTTGAAACCCCCTAATCCTATTGATCAAATCCCCAACTTTCTATTCA
>JAVXUL010146205.1:0-29830 GCA_035590515.1 Trichilia minutiflora
AAGTTTATCGCATGGATCCTGTGAGGGAATCGAAAAATTTATTTTTCCGCTGCTTGTATGGTTCCGGTTTCCTAACACAAGGTCACCTTCCCTGAATGACGGGGTCTAACCCTTCAGTTGTAAGACCTGGAGACCTTTTATTAGTGGGCAACTGTCCTGATCAAAGCACGATCCCTGGCTTCCTCTCTTAAGTCTAGGTCAAGACAAATGACTTGCTGATTTTCTTCTTCACTGAAATGAGAAGTGCAGAATGTTGGGATGTCTATTTCGACTGGGATTACTGTTTCAAACTCGTAGGCCAGGAAATAAGACATCTCACCAGTGGCTACATTTGCAGTGGTCTGGTAAGCCCACAAGACTTCGGGGAGTTCATCTGCCCAAGCTTTCTTTCTCTCACCCAGCTTCCTTTTGAGCAGTTTCTTGATGGTCTTGTTGACTGCCTCACTTGACCATTTACTTTTGGATGAGCCGGGGATGCCAGCCTTAGATCAATATTCCATTCGTTATAAAAAATTTTCATTCCCTTATTATCGAATTATTTTCCATTGTCTGCAATCAGGACATTAGGAATTCTATGTCGATAAAGAATATTTCTCCTGATAAAAGTGATGGTGTTCTTCTCGGTGATCTTGGACAAAGGTTTTGCTTCTACTCATTTTGTGAAGTAATCAATGGCCATAATAGAGTATTTTGTCTGTGCTCTAGCAGGCGAAAAGGGTCCTATCAGGTCAAGCCCCCATTGTGTAAAAGGCCAAAAACTGAGCAAAGTGATCAGGTTTTCTGGAGGTTGTCGGGGGATGTCTGCATACACCTGATAAGCATGACATTATTGTACAAGCTGGTGGGCGTCTTTACTCATAGTTAGCCAAAAATATCCCTGCCTGAGCATTCGATGAACCAAATTTCTGCTACCACTGTGATTGTCACAAGTTCCCTGGCGTATCTCATTCAACACCGTTTCTGCTTTCTGCGATCTCAGGCATCTCAAGTATGGGGTGTCGATCCCTCTTTTGCATAAGGTACCCTCTATCACAGTTAATCTAGCAGTCTTTCTCTAAATCCTGAGAGCTTCGTTCTTATCAAGTGGCAGGATGCCCTTACTGAATAGTCAAGACACTAGTACTCTCAAGGGGAGAGGTGTTTTTCTATCCCAGGGTTTCAACAGGAATTGCCCTGTTCTTTGATCTCAATTGGGTCAACCAAGAGGTTCTTTGATGAGGGATAAGGCAAGCTTTGATAACGCGTCAACCAAGAGGTTCTTTGATCGGGGAATCTTTTGCATCTCCACCTTCTCAAATTGATTGAGAAAGCGTCGGGCCTTTGTGAGATAAGCTTCATATTTACTTTATTGTTAGTTACAGGAAAAAGAAATCTTAAAGCATACCTGACCTTCTCTTTCTCTGGTCCAATCAATATGATACCTGCGTCTGTCCCATTAATCCACAGATGCCAGGTCAGGGACTCCTCTGGGTCAGGGCGATCTACATCCATCGTTTTAGGCTGACTGGCGGGTTGAGAGACAACCAGTGTCTCTGCAGTAGCCTACTCAATTACAAAATTCGCAAGAGCTTGTCTTTTGATAGCCTTGCAAGGTTGAAAGTCGATGTTAAATTCATTGAGTTCTACTACCCACTTGACCAGCCTCTCTGACACGTTGGGTCGGTGAAGAATCTGTTAAAATGACTGGTTGTTTAGCACCACTATAGGATGGGCCTGAAAATAGGGTCACAACTTTTTGGCCACAACGACAAGAGCCAGGGACAGCTTCTCAGGTGCTGGGTACCTCATCATAGCATCTATCAAGGCTTTGTTGGTATAATAGATAGACCTCTGAGCTTGTTAGGAATCTTTTTTTACCAACACTGAGCCGACTGCGTGTTCACTGACAGCCAGGTAAAGATAAAGTGTTTCCTATGATGAAGAGCTAACTAGCTGTGGGGCAAAACTTAGATAATTCTTAAGTTGTTTGAAAGATTCTTCATATTCCTCATCCCATATCATTCCCTTGCCCATTTTAACAGCCCTAAAGAAGGGGTGGCACTTGTTAGTGAACTGGGAAATAAAACGGCTTAGAGTGACCAATCTTCCCATCAAACTTTGCAGCTCCTTTAATGTGCTGGAATTCTTCAAGTCCATAATGGTCTGTATCTTTCAAGGGTTGGCCTCAATGCTTCTTTCATTGACCAAGAAATCTAGAAATTTTCCTGACCTAACCCCGAAGGCACACTTCTTAGGATTTAGCTTTAGCTGATATTCCCTGAGTAATGAAAATGCCTGTTCCAAGTGAAAAGGTTGGTCTGAAGCCCTGACGGATTTTGAGATCATATCATTCATGTACACTTCCATGGATTGTCCTATCAGCGGCTTAAAAACCTTATTCACCAATCTTTGAAAAGTGGCCCCTGCGTTCTTCAGACCAAAGGACATAACTTTGTAACAGTATAGCCCTTGATCAGTGATGAAGGTTGTCCTGCTCTGGTGGATTCAATGGTATCTGATTGTATCCTGAGAATGCATTCATAAAGCTCAATAGTTCGTGTCCCATCGTGGAATCTACTAACTGGTTGATTCTGGACAGGGAAAAATTATCCTTTGGGCATGCTTTGTTCAAGTCGGTGAAGTCAACACACATCCTCCAACTTCTATTGACTTTCTTGACCAGGACAACATTGACCAGCCAATCTGGGTATTTAACTTTTCGGACGAAACCAGTCTTAAGCAATTTGTCCACTTCTTCCCTAATGGCTCTTTGTCTTTCAGTATTGAAGACCCTCCTTTTTTGTCTGACAGGCTTGTGTGAAGAGCCAACTGCTAGCTGGTGGGTCATAACCCCCTCGTCAATTCCTGGCAGGTCTGCATGACTCCAAACGAATACATCGATATTTCGCCTTAGGATTTCTATCACATTCTGCCTCTGCTCAGGGTTTCGTTGAGTGTCAACCCTGATGACCCTTTCAGGATAACGCTCATCCATGACCACACTGGTCAGGATTTCTTCTGGTTCCAGCCTAGGAGCTGGTGATTCCTCATGTTCCTTGACCTGAATAGCAGGTGATTCTCCTGATTTTGTTCCTGCGCTGGTTGAGGGATTATTGGTCTACTCGAGGGATTATTGGTCTACTCAAGGGATCCTCCAATGGCCTCTTACGAATGTAATAAGCCTGCTTTGAGGAGGTGGTAAAGCACGATCTCGCTTCCCTTTGATTACCCCTTATAATGTCAATCCCTTCCCCTACCTTGAATTTCAGCTTCAGATAGTGGATACTTTCCACTGCCTTGGTATTCCTGAGGAAGGGCCTGTCCAGGATGGCAGAGTAGGGCATCTTTAAGTCAACCACCTAAAAACACACCATGACGGTTTTTTGATAAGGTTTGTCCCCTATAGTGACTGGTAGTTATATTGATCCTAGTAGAGTAATGCATGAATCCTCGAACCCATGTAATATGGAATTGGGTGGGATCAACTCCAGGTCTTCTATGTCCAGGAAGTCCAGTATTTTTTTTAAAATTATATCTGTCGAACTACCTGTATCAATCAAGATTCTGCTGACCTACTTTGATGTGAATCCCATTACTACTATCAAGGTATCATCGTAGGGGTAGTAGACCCCCACTTCATCTTCATCTGTGAATATAATAGGCATGGTGGCAATCCTTGACCTCTTATCTGCCTGTACATTCATCACATAGACATCGAAAGAATGACTGGGCAGCGAGCATAATTCTTACGGGAATTGTTTGATAATCCTGCTAGGGCGGGTCTTTCTGAGATGACTATGACACCAGGATCCGGCTCAGGGTAGTGCTTATCATCCTGATATCGCCCGGACCTTGAGAGGAGGTGCTGGGAATCAATGTAATTTGTGAGATAACTGTTTTTTACTAGTACCTCAATTTGATTCTGCAAATCCTCGCACTGATCAATGGTGTGACCACTCTACTTGTGAAATTCGCAGAATCGACCCTTAACCTTTTTGGGTAATTTTACTTTCATGGCTTGAGGATGGGGTGCTAGGAGACCTTGACTCTTCGTGTACTCATATATCTCGGATAGAGAAGCCTTCAATGGAGTAAATCCCTGGGTAGTCAGTTGCTCTACCCTCCTGGGAGGGTTTCTTAGTGAATGCTGTTATGGGGGCCTGTCATCTCTAGGTGGTCGGGGTAAAAACCTTCCCTGACCCCTATTACCCATGTTTGCATCTCTTCTATCATGCCTAAGATTTTCGTATCGAGCCTCTTTTCATTTCTACCATGCCTTCTGAGGATGTTCCCTCTTAGCTAGGACCGCTCGGGACTCTTCTTTCATTCTTAGCATCATCTCTCCTTTAATTTTGATTTCATCTAGCAGTTTCATCCGGGCTGCTTCATAAGTGTCCACCGTACGTCGATGAATGGCGTACCAAGCCCTTTCCAATCACAGGCCCTTTTTCAACCCTTCCAGGGCTAAGGGATGATGGTAAGCCCTAATTCCATTACCTCTTCATGGTACCTACATACAAAACTTTTCAAAGTTTCTCTTGCTCCCTGGTGTATCGATAGGAGGGTTCTCAGATTTTGACTGGTGGCAATCGCTCCTTTGAAGTCATTTTCAAATAGAGTCACCAGTTGATTGGAGTTGTTGATGCTGGACGGTGGCAAATTTTTGTATCAATGCCTTGCTAGTCCCTCCAAGGTCAAGAGAAAAAGGCAGTACATTTACAACTCAATTGACCCTGAATCAACATCATTTTTTTGAATATATCAATGTGCAGGGATGGATCAGTCTTCTATGAGTAGGGAGGTAGTTAGGGCATTTTGAATTTCATGGGGAGAACCAATGATAAAATATCCTCTGAAAAGGAGGACTTAGACCCTGAGCCGACGACCTTCTCCACTCCTGGGTCCCTTCCCTGAGCAGGTACGTTGTAAGCCCCCATCTCACATAGCATCTTCTTCACGCACTCCTCTATCTCCCTTTTACTAACTGCTGCAGCTGCTTCTTTTCCCAGGCATGCTTCTCATTGAGGTAAAACCTCATGTTGGTGGAAGCAAGGCTGGGCTCCATTTTTGATTGATCTACCCCTCTGTACTTTCTATCTCCCTGTTTCTTCGGTGGTCACGCCCTTCGTAAATTTTGAAGGGTGTGTTAATTTCTTAAGGCGCACAAGGCTCCTCCAACCTTTTAGTTATCTTGACCATTCCTTTTTGCCCAGGTGTCAGTCTCTGCTCAGGTACATGGCCATATTACTCTCTGGATCCTCAAACTCTCTCTGCACCACTACTTCGGGGAGCATGATTATCGAGGCCCTCAGGAGTCAATGGTGTTCTTTCTTCCCTTAGAAATGGGCTCCCTGACCATCTGCCTCCTAACCTCCAGGAGCTTCTTTTCCAATGCTTTTGTCCTGTTAGATAAAAATCCATCCACGTGTCTATTTCCTGACCAGGGCCCCTCCCTAATCACGAAAGTTTTTTCTTCTCCATGAGCGGTACTTTTGCTGGAGCTGGAATCTTCATCTTTTTGTCTTTTTTCTACCATTTCAAACTTTTTATAAGGAAAAAATTTTAGAAAACACTTATTCCTCTTCCTTCCTCCACACACAGTACTTCAAATGGCTTTTTGTTTGTCCCCATAGATGACGCCAACTATTAGTACAAGAATTGTCCGTGGACCCTCCTCGCGATCAACGTGGAATAACTCAGTTGGTGAGGTGTGAGAGCAAGGTGGTTGTTTATCGAACGATAATTTTTACACCGAATAATGACTGCAAACGTGGTTGTTTTCAACAGAGTTTCACCTTCTAAGCCTGCAAAGAAAGTTAACACCTCAGAGTGACGTCGGATGGGGTTCCCGATGAGAAAACTCTGATGCTTAAGTTAGAAAAAGGGTGGAAGAATAAAAGATATTTTCGATAAAGGCAGCAAAAAGAAATCGAAAACAACCAAGAATGAGAGAAAAATGTGTAAAAGTTACCCCCGGAGATAGTGAAAGAAAACCGGTGGTAATAAGACTGTCGGATCTCTCTCAATCTCTAAGTGTGGCTTAAGTATTTCCAGGACCTAAAAATACAACTCACAAGTAATTAGAAGTCCAACCCCTTACTGTTGAAGAAGTCTGGTTTATATAGTGTCCCTCCCCTGAACAGTGATGTGACTTGGCATCAGAGAATGGGAAGGATGTGATGTCTGTCATGGGATAGTGTGCAGCTAAAATTCATTAATGGGGCTATCACATCTGCAAGTTTTGCAGGCCTAACACTGTCCCATCACCTGAAAGTGGTCAAAGGATGGGATAGGGGCATTTAATGGGCCAACTGTCCACAATCATTACTATTTTTAAGTGGGGAAGGGGCACGTATCCACAGGTACTCTGGTCAGGATTTATCCGTAGACCAACTGTAGAAGAAATCTTGGCCTGGGAGATTTTCTTGAGAAGCTATCCTGACTCTTGAGTCAGTGGATGTCTGCAAGTTCTAGCCATCGAATGCCTGAGGCATGCTATTGATGACTGCAGAAAATCCTGAGCAGGAACTTTTGTCTTCTTGACACCCGAGGCAGTGGAAATTCTAAGGCGCTGGTGATTCTACGGGATCGCAGGTTGCCTAAGGCGGACATCATCAGAGATGTTAGAACCCCTAGGTCGAGAAACACCTAGGATGGAGTACACCTGAGACAGGAGCACCCTGAGATTACATCTGGCCTCCTGCCACGTGTCTTATTGACTGGGTGTCCACATGTTACCTCAATTTTTTCCCCCAAACAAATTTAATTAACTGTAATTCATACAATAATTCATTCATAATCAAAGATGTATTCATAAATTAATTTAATCATATATTTAAATAATTTTTTATTCATCATAAAAAACACAATAACATATCAATCTCCCTTTTTTTTTTATGATGATAAAACACTCAAATGATAAATTAAATTTGTGAACTCTGCTTTAATCTGAGCATATATAATGTCTCCCCCTTTTTGACATTAATCAAAAAAGGGAAAAACACATATCATCAGAAACACATAGAGACTGCTCAGGAAATGAATGAATAAGTTAGAGTGCAATAAATTTCATATAACAAATCTAGGTTCATCAAAACAAAATAAGATGAAATAAATAATAAACAACTGTAGCAAAAACATAAAGTATCATCAAGTCCAGCAACACAAAGAGCAAATGAAAAGAAATAAATCATAGAAGGTCAACGACAGCGTCGACGAGGCTGGTGTAATATCTCGTGTAGCTTAGGATCGATGTCATCGTCTAAAGAAAAGTCAATTTGAGCTAGTTAGGATGACGATCCTTCACCATATGAAGGCTGGTAACCAACTGGAGGAAGTCTCAGAGGAGAAGGGCCATAATATGAAGGAGGTTGAGGACCAGATGATCGAAGTCTGGTAGAGGAACGTTGGGCCTAGCCAATCAAGCTTCTATATTATCCAATCGAGTGAGCAAATTCGTATAATTGATGACTAACTCCGTTCAATATTTATCAACCATCTGTCTAACGTAATATATCATCTACTGGGCCTCATTCATTCGCGTATCTAACTTGTGAACAGCCGATATGACAATAAATTAAAAAGCGGTGAAACTCTCCAATAACTCTTCTATCTTGAACTCTAATGTTGGTACAAAAAGTACAAGAGAAACTGATTATTGAGGCTGTGGAGAAGAAGATTTTGGCCTATCTTGCGAAGTAGTCTATGGTAGAGATGCGAGAGAAAGTGGCGGCTCTACATATAAAGGCTCAGTAGATGGAGTAGGAATGTTGAGCTGATCAGATAGAGAAGGAGGCATAGGCTTATCCTACTGCTGTTGCTCATCACCACCTAGAATATCATCGTATGGAATGTCATCTCGCAGTGCTGAAGGCTAATCCTGAGGCACCCAAGTCCCATCTGATAGCCAGTATAGTGCATGTGTCATAAAGTAGTCTCATTGAGAGTTGTTGAAAGATGAAACTTCGTGGAATGCATGCCTTCTAATAGTTGAGGATCTGATCTGGCTATCATTTTATATATGGCGTAGCCATAGTGCAATATGTAGGTCCTAGAAGCACATACCCGAAGGATACTATGTATCATCCAAGTGATTAGGTTCGGACATCTACCCTCCCATATATAGGTCATCCACCATAAGTTTTCCAAAGTCATCGCAGAATATCTAGCAGATTGTGCATTCAGATTATATGTTACTATAAGATACAATATCCTCTCCTAAATGTCAAGTCTAACCAGATTTAGGTCAACCTCTGCTATATCAAGATTCTTAAAAATCACTCTACAAGCATCTAATGGTCTAAAGTTGCCTACATAATAAATCTCTCTTCCAGGTATAAGATTTAATGTCTTGGTTAAACCAGTCTTATTAACAAAAAATTTGACACCCTTGACAACCATACGAAACTGATTGTACCATCTCTGTCCAGTCTATGGGTCGATTACATCCAAGTTTGAATAAAATAATCTAACCAATCCTTTATAGTAACAACCTTTAAAACTTAAAAATTTCATCCATCCAAATCGTTCAAACATGCCTAGGTATAAAAAATTAATAGAACATAGGAGGTCGAAATCAATTACCCATTCGGGAAATATTCTTCTATGAACAAATTGTTAAAGGAATCTATCTTGCTGCTCTTGCGATGTAAACCCCCAAATGTTCAAATCTAATAATATCACTTGAGGTTAAGGCTCACTAGGATCTTCATCGTGTGCCCTCTTCTTTTTTGGAATAGGAATATTTATACGAGGAGGTATTTTAATAGAGAGAGAGAATCATAAAAGGAGATAAATAAAGATTTTGCTTCTAGTGTGAGATAAAGATTCAAATGACAGTTAATAAGTGTTTCAGAACACGAGTGGGAAGTTATAGACTTGGAAATCGTGTTTGGGTATCGATGTAAAAGAAAGTATCAAAGTTGGGTATCGATATAAATAAGTAAAGTATCGATACTTACAGAATTTTTGAAAAATAATTTTGATGATGACACGGAAAGTATTGATATATACCAAGAAAGTATCAATACTTTTGAGATGAAAGAGAAAATCATCATAAATGAGCATTACATGAGTTAATAAATGCATAAAATATGGTAATAAATGATTGGGTAACGGTGAAAGGCGAAAAAATAAAAATGAAAAGTTGTGTATTAATGACACCTTCTAACGTTTCGATTTTTGTGCATTTGAAATTTGTGCCTTATATGACACTAGACGTATTGATACTTTATCTCGCGGTATCGATACTTTTAATGTGAAATCATATTATACTCAAGAAAGTATCAATGTAAACTACTTGGGGTATCGATACTCGTGAAAGAAATGAAATGGATTCTGAATAATCAAAGAAAAGTATCGATACTTTTGAGATGGACATCGATACTTAAAACAAATAATTTCATAAACAAACTAAATAATGAACTTATCCATGTTTCATCAACATTAAATGAAAATTAACACATATTAATCATACCCAATTGAGATCTAATATCATAAAACTTTTCTCTATTAAGAAGTTTAGTAAAGATATCAGCAAATTGGTCATTTGTGTTAATGTAATTAAGACAAACATCACCTTTTTGTATATGATAGCTAATGAAATGATACCTTATTTCTATATGCTTTGTGCGTGAATGATGCACTAGATTTTTAGTCAAATTTATGGCACTAGAGTTATCACACAAGATTAGAATCTTATCAACATCAATGCCATAGTCATACAATTGGTGTTTGATCCACAGAAGTTGTGTACAACAACTCCCAACTGAAACATATTCAGCTTCTGTGGTTGATATTGCAACAGTGCTTTGTTTCTTATTAAACCATGAAACTAATGTATTGCCTAAAAAGTAGTAAGTCCCACTTATACTTTTTCTATCAATCTTACGCCCTTCATAGTCAGTATATAAGTAGCCTTTGAAGTTAAATACCCTAACCTTAGGATAAAATCATTTTAAATTAGGAGTTTCTCTAGGGTATCTGAAAATTCTCTTAACTAATACCAGATGTGATTCCTTTGGATTAGATTAAAATTGTGGACAAACACACACACTATATAAGATGCCAAGTTTAGATGCAGTCAAGTATAGTAATAATCTATCGTGCCTCTATACAATCTATTGTCAACACTCTTTCCAATGTCATCTTTACCTAAAGAAGTGAATGAACTCATAGGTGTATCAACATGTCTACTATCTAGAAGATTGAATTTCTTTAAAAGATCCTTTGTGTACTTTGACTAGGAGATAAAAATTCTATCAACAGTTTATTTTATTTGTAAACCCAAAAAGTGGTTTAATTCTTTCATAATGTCATTTCAAACTCACTTCTTATAAGAGTTGAAAATTTATTACACAAGGAGTCATTTGTGCTTTCAAAGATGATATCATCAACATAAATTTGTACTATTAAAATATCATCATCTTTGGTTTTTGTAAACAAAGTTGTGTCAACACTTCCCCTTTCAAAATCATTCTTTATCAAAACTTCACTAAGTCTTTCATATCAAGCTTTAAGAGTTTATTTTAGACTATAAAGAGCCTTAGTAGGTTTGTATACATGATTTGAAAATTTATGATGTTCAAAACCAAGAGATTACTCAACATAAACTTCTTCATTTAAAAATTCATTCAAAAATATACTTTTGACATCCATCTGATAGAGTTTAAAATTTTTGAAATAAACATAACCAAAAGAATTCGAATGACTTCTAGTCTAGTTAGTGGAGTATACATTTCATCACAGTCTATCCCTTCCTTTTAACTATAACCTTGAGTAATAAATCTAACCTTGTTTCTAATGATGTTTTTATACTCATCTAATTTGTTTTTAAACACCCACTTAATTCTTATAATAGGATGATCATGTGACCTTAGAACTAAGGTCCATACCTTATTTCTTTAGAATTGATTTAATTCCTTTTGTATTGTTAGAACTTAATCTTCATCATCTAATGTAATATCTATATTTGTAGGCTCTATTTGAGACACAAATACAAGGTTTTGAGGTACTTCTTTTGAAGCTCTCCTAATTTTAATACCTTGAGAATGATCACCAATGATCAATTCTTTAAGATGGTTGGTTAGATGCATACTTTCAAGTCTTTAAAAGATTCTTATTAGATTCATCTACATAATCCTCATCATTCTTTTTGACTTCCTTCTCTGAGTTATCTTCTAACTACAACTTATTCATCTTATCAACTACTTTTATGAGCCCCGTGTTTAGACCCTGAGGATATAATTATAATTTTATACTTTTACTGTTCATACATTTGCATCCATCCCGTATACCGTGTGCATGTAAGTATGATTTTCTAACTTAATTCGAGAATTAGATTGGTTAAGTAGAATTTTGAGATCGTAAATACAGGGACCTCAATGTAATTAAAAGTAAATTTTATTTTGAGTGGGACTCCAATGATATTTTTTAGTTAAATGAAGGATTTGGGAGAAAATGTGCAATTTGTTCGAACGAATGGTTTAAATCGTTCGAATGAATTTCTAAACCTAGATTCGTTTGAGCGAATGGTAATCTTATTCGAACGAATAAAATATTTCATTCGAATGAAAAGGTGGATCGTTCGGACGAAATTGGGAGAAATTTCCTAGAAAATTTTAGTCCCAAATTTATTCGATCGAATAGTGGTTCGTTTGATCGAATCAATAATATCGTTTGAACGAATGTTCGATCGTTCGAATAAAAATTTGGGGAGTTTTCTAACTTCGAAAGTGCTATATTCGTTCTATTGAAACTTAGTTCATTCAATCGAATTCAGATTCGTTCCAACGAATCCCCCGATTTGTTCAACCAAATCGATGTGAAATGATGATTTTGCCCTTTTTTAAAAAATTATTTTTAAAAACTTAAGGGTAAAATGATAATTTTGCTCTTTTCTATAAATAAGGGGCTGAGGGTCAGATTTCATGATTTTTACTTCTTTCTTTCTCTCCTCTCCCTCTCCCTCACGCTCACATTTTCTCTGTCTTCTTCTCCTCTCACCCACATTCCATCGGATTTTTTATTTCTTTTGGCCTATCAATCACACTCCACACGTCTAACTCATCGAGAGCATCAATTTGGTGGAAGAAACGCGGAATCGAGAAAGAGCGTTTAGGGTTTCGAAGAGGAAAATTGGGATTTTTTGACTTTTGAACGAAACGAAGGAAAACTGACCATACCATGAGGTTCGTAATGTCATTTTTTGCTGGTCTGTATATTTTGTTTTTTGTTTTAGTTAACTTTTACGAAATGGGTTTTACTGTACATTCGTATGAACTTCACTAGATTTATCACATGAATTTTAGTTTTTACACATTATTTGAGTTGTAATGGAGTTAAAAAAGTTGTAGAAAGTTAAAAAAGCAAATTTGAAGAATTTGGATGAACGTAAACAATAACTGGAGTTATTATTACGACGAACATGTGGGATCCTCAGGTTTAAATTATGAAATCGAGCCGAATTAAGCTAGTATAACTATAATGTGGGCTTGTGGTAGAAATGTAGGGGTAATTAGTCAAATAACGGGGGGGTTTAGCCGATTTTGGATATTTGTCCGACTTTAAAAAACCTGGATTAGCATATATTGCACGCCATTGAGTCTCATTCATATTTTGGAACGTATACTGATATCGTTTTGAATACTTATGTTTAGGCAACGATACGCGAGTGAGGTATCTGCATAACATGCTAAGAAACGAAGGGAATTAGGGAGTGTATACCCTCCCTGAACTGTGAGTGGACTATTTTTTTATTTTTGTTATTTCATTTAAAACTTATTTTTATGATGTCAATGATATGCAAGTGTTTTACAAGTAACTATGCCTAAACTTTGGTTTACTTGAAAATGCGTCTAAGTTTATGTTTTCCTATGGTTTTGAATTGCAATATGATTTATATAATGGATTTGAATTGCTTGATGTATGTGTTTACATGAATGATAGTCATGGGTCAAATTTATGATATGTATATGCTTTGATATCGACGCATGTGGATTGTGACATACATATTGGTGACGATGGTCATATAGGCCAAGATATTTATCGTAGCTACAGGGTATTGATAGCCTGTGAGTGTTCGCCTGAGAGGGGACAACCAGGTGAGTACTGAGTATGGTATCCTAGGGTTGGCCTGATAGAGAGGTCGCCTAGGTGAGCGCAGGAGACTCCACAGGTGGGGGTTGTTGTAAGATGATATGCTATGATTTTGGAGATATTAATTGACCACCTGTGAGTCTCATCTAAGATAGTCACGGACGTCACCCCGTGACTACTCGAGGTAACGTCAGTGATGAGCATATTTTTTAAGAACCCTGCATATCTATTTCTTATATTTAAATCTGTTTTTATAAAATGACATGTTTTATTTGCATACAAACTCACTGACGGTCTCGAGATACCCAGGGCCAGGGTAATCATCGAGAAAGGCAACCAGCCCAATGATTTTTCTTTATATATTTTAAGGTTTTCAAAATAAGTAAATATTTATCGCTTTTATTGAATTAAATATAACATATTTTTGATCTACTTCCTGTTTATCAATTAGCTTTTAGTTGTTGGTGTTTACTTTTGGTTCACTCATGGAGTATACTCCCATATATTCATCCCTTCACCCTTCAGTTTCAAGTTCGCCTAGTTAGTAGCGAGCGGTGGTAGTGATTCTTTCAGGCTTAAAGGATCTCAGGTATACTTTGGATATGATTTGCATTTGTATTTTCATTTATGTATTGGAAAAAATGTATAACTAATTGGATATTGATTTTGAATTGATCAAGATTTGATGCTTATATATTTTACTAATAAAGAACTTATGAAATATTCTTTTATAGAAGTGTTTGTGGTTTTCTTTAAATGATTGAAAGTTTGGGGGTTGGGTTGGATTTGTTTTGGAAGTGTTATATAAATGGTTTGGAAACAGGTTTTAATAAAGGCCTTACAGGCTCACAGGATATATTCTGGCAATTGAATGTACCTTGGGAGTCTATGGTGGTTGTCATATATGAGACCCACGGATTGGGGTGTGACAACTTCAATCTCTCTTGCTTTCTCTTTGGCTATCATTCTAGCCAACTCCAGGTCAAACTCATCAAATGTATCATACATGAATTCTCTTATTGAATACTCTATATTCTTTACTCTTAGAGGAATAACCTAGGAATATGCCTACATCTGACTTTAGCTCAAACTTCCCAAGATTATCTTTGGTATTCAAGATATAGCATATATAATTAAAGACCCGAAAGTACTTAATCTTCGGTTTTCTTTGATAAATGAGTTCATAAGATATTTTTTCAAGAAATTTTTGAATTAAAACCCTATTAGAAATACAATAAACCGTGTTAATAGCCTCAACTTAGAAATATTGGGGTAACTCATACTCATTAAGCATGGTCTGCCTATTTCCTGTAAAGTTCTATTTTTCCTCTCAGCCACACCATTTTATTGAGGTATTCTAGGAGAAGAAAAGTTATGAGTGAACTCATATTCATTGTAAAAACTTTCAAACTCTTGATCCACAAACTCTCTCCTCTGATCACTTCTTATTTTCACCAATCTATACCCAAACTCATTTTGAATTTATCTAGAAAATCTCTCAAAGGTCTCAAATACATCACTCTTATTTTCTAAAATGAATACCCAATTAAATCTTGAGTAGTCATCTACTAGAATATATGTATAGAATTTGCCTTCTAAGGATGCAATCCGATTAGATCCAAATAAATTCATGTGAATAAGCTTTAAAGGTTTTGATGAAGACATTACATTCTTAGGTTTAAACAAGCTTATCACTTGTTTACCCATTTGATATGGTCCACATATCTTGTTCTTGGTAAACTTGAGGTTCGATAAGTCATCTAGTATACTATGCTTTGCTAGTTTTCTAATGAGATTCATGCTATAGTAACATAGTCTATGATGACATAACCATGATTTATCATATACAACTTGTAAGCAAACATCATTTATGATATCAACATTTTTCAATTCAATGACATACACATCATCAACTCTAGGAGCAAGCAAACTTTTTCATTTGAAGAGTTAATCACATAACAAGTATTTCTTAGAAAAGTAATATCAATGATGACTTAAAATATAATCTACTGAGCATATCACAACTGTGTGATATCCAGTTTCAAGCACTCTTCCTTTGCTGTTATCTTCAAACATAACATTTTTTCCTTATTTCTTTGTCAAGCTTGTAAACATTCTCTTATCTCTGGTCATGTATCTTGAGCATCTACTGTCTAAGAACCACTTTTTGCTACTGCTGATACTCCTTTTTTGTTCTACCTACAATACAATAATCAGTTCATTTTGGTACCCATTTAATTTTGGATCCATAGAAGTTAGCTTTAGCCTTTGAAATCCATATCATCTTAGCAACAACATTTACTTTTAAAATTGAACCTTTAGGAACCTAAACTAATTTTGGTTCTCTATAGATGTTTTTCTTGATTGACCAATTGTTATTATAATACCCCTTTCTATAGCAATAATGACATGTAATAAAAAGGTTTACTTGTTTAGACGATTTTACAAAATAGTTTGAATAAGTCTTTTATTTAGCTCTTGGCCTATAACCAATCCCATCCTTATCAAAAACTAATCTTTGACTGCCTAATAGTCTATCTAAAGCTTTAGTTTCAAAGGTAAATTTTACTAATAATTTTCTCATATCATAAACTTTATCACTCAACAATTTATTCTCTATTTTAAGCCTGCTCATTTCATTTTCACACTCATTTCTTTCATTTTCATAGACTCATTTTCATTAGCCAACTGTGTGTTTATTTTTTTTAATATTTTTTTATTTCATATGAAGTTTCTTAAAATCTATTTTAAGCTCTTCATATAATTCAGTTAACTCATCATGCATTTTCTCATTTTCATTACTAGATCATAAGTTATAATATGAAGAAGATTTTGGAGAGTTTACCTCATCGTCAACTTTTTTCAATAGGCAGAAATTTGTTTACTCATCTCCTGATAATGCAAAAGAGCTCTCTTCACTGGTTAACTCGTCTTAAGTCACTTTTATGGCCTTTTTCTTCTTTTTATCCTTATTCTACTTCTTTTAAAGACATACTGGTTTAAAGACATACTGGTCCGGTGTGTCCAGGTTTTTTGTACTCGTAACAAATAATTTCTTTCTCCTTTTCTATATTTCTCTTGAATTTTTCTGATTTATCATCCTTTTTGAATTCCTTTCTTCTCTGGTCTCTGTCTTTTCATCTGTTTTTGTTAAAAAAAAAATTGAACTTTCTAGCCATCAATATTATCTCGTCATCTTCTAATTCTTGGTTGCTACCTTTCTTATCTTTTGTTTGCTTTAAACTTTTCAGCATTATGTTTCTCTTTCCTTGCTCTCTGTTGTTTTTCTCATTACAAATTACTTTCATTTTGTACGTCATTAATAATCTGAGCAATTCTTCTAGAGGTAGGGTGCTGAGTTCTTTACCTTCTTTTATGGCCATCACCTTGACTTCCCATGACCTTGGCAGGCTTTTCAGAATATTCATAACTAAGTTTGCGTTTGAATAAATCCTGCCCAAAACTTTCAAACCATTCGTAATATTAGTAAAATGTGTATACATGTCTTTTATACTATCATAATGTTTTATTTTGAACAGTTTATAGTCATGTACAAGTATGCTAGTTTTAGAGTCTTTGACTCTACTGGTTTTCTCATGTGTGACTTTTAAAGTATCCCATATAGTCTTTGTTATGTCACACCAAGACACTTTATTATATTCTCTCCTATCTACTACACAGTAAAGGATATTCATTACTCTTTCATTGAATTGAAAGATGTTTTTCTCTTCTTGAGTTCAATCCCGTTTGGGTTTGAACTTTTTCTTTCTAGTATGTTCGTCTATGATCATGGGTTGAGAATACCCATCCTCTATAATGGTAATGATAACAAAATCTAAGGTAGTCAAATAGATTTGCATATGTTTCTTTCAATATATATAATTTATGCCATCAAAGAAGGATAGTCTGTTTGTAAACTGACCTTCGATAATTTGTAAAGGGATGCTGCTGATGGCATTATGTGATCTACTCCTCATAGGGTATTAATTATATATATAATAAGTGTGACTCTGATACCAATTGATATCCTAGAGAAATATACCCAAAAAAGGGTGAATTGAGATTTAATGTAGATTTAAAAAGTTAATAAAAATATATTAAATGATGAATAAATAAAACATGAAATAAATGCAGTAAAAAATGATAATAAAGATGTGAGAGAGAATGAGACAGATAATTTTTATAATGGTTCGATTAACAATCTACGTCCATTCTTCTCAGATGGAATCCGCCCACTCTGAGGTATCACTATAGTCTTTGTTTTCAACCGGGTTAAAAGAAACCCAATACAAATGTATCGATACGTTAAGAAAAGTATCGACATCTTGCAGACTTAGTGAACAGTAAATAGCTAAACATATCAATACGTTGAGAGAAGGTATCGATACGTTGCTGACAAGATGCCAAAGGTATCAATACGTTTTGAAAGGTATTGACACCTTTGAGCGTTTTCACAGTCTATTTACGCGAGCTGGGGATCGTCTTTCCCATTTTAGTTTTTCACTCTCTCTCTCTTTATTTTTGATAGAAGTTATCTCTCTCTCACTCTTAAAACTGATCTCCTCTATTTCTCAACCAAACTTCGTTATTTCAGTTCCTATGAACTGAGAATCAACACCAGAACCCAGAAATCTTCTTTGATCGGAGTTTTACTCGTTGGTTCGAGAGGAATCACAAAGGAAGGGTTGAGGTAACTAGTAACCAAGAAAGAGAATCGAGCAAAGAAGGACTCAGAACACTTCTACCAGCTTGGTTAAGTTCGTCCCTAAGCTCGTTTCTCCATTTTTAGCCTTCATTATACATAAATTGAGAAAAGGAGGATTTAAAGTTACTGTTCACAAAACCTTAAAAATTGGGAATTTTCTAGTTTATCATTTATATAAATAAATTAGAGGACTTTAACTTCTATTGGTGTTGAAATAACTGAGAATGGCGTGAAAAATAAGTGAAGACGTGTGTGGACAGTGTATGGTAGTATGTTAGAGAAAGAGATGGGGGGAGAGAGAGAGAGGGAGAGCATTAGTTGCATGATCATGTATTGTATCATGTACACGTATTATTACAGATTGTTGAATCGATGTTTATATATGTATCCAAGCATGATAATCGAGACGAAAAGATCTCCACCACGAAGAGGATACCGAGAGTGTGGTTTTCTACCCCAGAATTGTGAGTGGACACATTCCTTTCCCTTCATCTCATTTAATGTCATTTATGAATGAATATAATGCTAGAGAATAGCATGTGAATATGTATATGGATAACTAAAATGAGGAGGCGATAGATAGATGTTGTTGTGTGGTGGTCGGGTTGGCCCTTTACTTGTAATAACATAGGATTGTTAAGAATCCTAGATTGCCATGAATGTGAGGCCAGAAGTCTAATGTATATATTGATATTGTGATTTTGAGATCGGAGGCTAATTTTATATATGTTTGTGAATGTAGCATAGTTGAGTATAATGGCTGGGGTGCCATACTTGTTTTATGTTTTGGCCTTGTGAGCCATAGATTATGTTTTGGTCTTGTAAGCCACCAGTTACTCGATTTACCCTGATGGGCCATTGAAATTGATTTTTAATTTTGTATGCCATGTTATTGACTATATGTTGATGAGGATTGTCCATACAGCTCATGTGAAGAAGGTGGAATCCAATAGACCCCGGAGTGTGGAGTGACCATACAATCCAAGGTGGGATGGGTGGAATCCATATGTCCAGGCTAAAATATGCTAGCCTTATACTAATATGATAGTATCCCAATCAGGATTGCGGATCAGCTATATAGCTCTGAGGGAGTGGATGGGATCCTATAGACCGAGGGATATTATACATAAGCACACATCTCCAATCAGGGTTGTGGATTAACCATACAGCTCTGAGGGAGTCGATAGGATCTTATAGACCGAGGGGATATACATATTTGATATTATATTGATTTTTTAGACATGTATATGATGTCATATTTCACTATACTTGATTTTATGATTACGATGATTTTTCGTAATCAATGTATGAGCCTCTGATTTCTGTTTTTGTGTATTTGTCTACTTATTGAGTATTTTCCCAAATACTCACCCCTCACTTCCTATTTCAAGTTAATGTAGTTGAGTGCGACATAGTATAGCTGAAGCGAGACTTCAGCACAGTTTTCAGGTACTCGACTCAGGTTTTATTTTATGGTCCACTGAACTGAAAAACATTTGTAAAGGATGTGATTTTATGTATTTGGCTTGGCTAGAAATAACTTGTATTGTATTTTGAGAAAATATAGATGTTTGATATATATTTGATTGAAAATCTTCTATTTTGTACTATTTTATTTGAAAATAAGTTTGAAAACAGGTACTAATACCTTGTGGTTCTAGGAGTGCATTCTAAATGATATGATGTATTTCTGGGATTCGCGATGATTGTCATATGGTCGACTAGAGTTGGGGCGTGACACATCTCATATTCTCCGACATAAGAGTTTTTTCTATATAATTTTTATAAGGACCTAAATATCTCATATGTAGATGTCATACTCTCGTGCTTAGTTTGTAGCTCTTGATTCCTATAAACACAATAATAAGTCTGTAAAGCTAATCATTGATCGCACTATATCTACTAGGATATGATTTCTTCTTTTTAATAGACCGTTAATTTAAGGTATAAATGAAGGGGTTAACTACAATATAATTTCATTTTCTTTCAAGAATTCTTAAAATTCAGTATTCAAGTATTTGCCTCTATGATCCGATCACAGAATCTTAATACTTTTTCTTGTTTGATTTTTAACTTCATTCTTGAATTCTTTAAACTTTTCAAAGCATTCTGATTTCTATTTTATTAAATACACGTACCCATATTGAGACATATCATCAGTAAAGATAATGAAGTAATCATAACCTCCTCCGATTATCACACTGAATAGTCCATATACATCTTTGTATACGAAGTTCAATAATTCTTTTGACCTCTTACCTTTACTTTTAATAAGAGATTTGATTATTTTTTCTCAAAGACATGATTTACAAGTTAAATAAGGTTCTGAACCCAATGAGATCAATATCTTACTGGCTCTGAGCTGATTGAGCTACCTATCTTTGATATAGCCTAATTTGTGATACTATAGTATTTAGGATTTGTTTTAATAAGAATTCTCTTATTAGTAATAGATGATACTGAATAATTATTATTTAATTGAAAGACATACAAATCATTTATATTAATTGCTTTACCAACATATACATTTTTAAAATGTAATATACATTTATTTTCATTAAATTGTACAGAGTAACAGCTATTATATAGTACAGATACATAAATTATTTTTTTTATAGCAGAAGCAAAATACAAAACTTTATCTAATTTCAAAAAGTGTCTAAATGAGAGTTTCAACTCGCAAGATCTAATGGCCTCTGCAGCAACTATTGTTCTATTAGTCATTTTAGGATGATTCCATCACCCGATAATGCAAAACTATTCTACATTACCTGCAAAGATACATAAAAATAAGATGTAGCAACTGAGCCAATAACCCATGAATAATATCAGAATTAACACTTAATTCATATTCAATCATATAATTACTATATATAACTGTTTAGTCTTCTTAAGACTATCTAGGTATTAAAGATAACTCTTCTTATAATGTCCTTTAACCATGTAGTAGAAACATTTTTCTTTGGGTTCTTTTTACATACTTTAAAAAGCAAAGCCTTCTTTTTTTTTTATTGGATCTAACTTTTGAACTTTGAGATAAACGTTGTGGTCTTTTACCAATCCTATTGATGGTGATCATATAAACATCCTCATAGCCTTTTTTTTATTGCTCTATTTATAATATTTTTAAAATTCATTGAGGAACTTAAAAAGAGTATGCTCAATTATATTTAAGTTAAAATTAGTTATAAACCTTTTGTAACTAGGTTAGAATTGAAGAATCAAATTTATTTTAAGTCGGTCGGTCATAACGATGTCTTAAGCATCTAGTTATTTGATGATATTAATCATCTTTATGACATGATCATCGAGTGGTATTCCCTCCATGAGCTTTATGTTGAACAGGGTATTACACATCTCTTATTCTATAATATAAGAGTTTTTTTCATACAATTCTTGTAAGGATCTGAATATCTCATACATAGATGTCATACTCTCATACTTAATTTGTAACTCTCGATTCATGGAAATTAATATGTAAAGTCTAACTCTATGGTTATCAGCATACCATTTGTTAAAAGCTTTTTACTCCTCTTAAGAAGCATCCACCTCTAATGTTATAGGTATCTCTCCTTCTAAAACATATCCAATTTCTTCTAAATTAAGAACTATTCTTAGATTTCTTAACTAATCCTTAAAGTTTGATCTAAAAAGGATATTGTTATCAAAATCTAAAAAACATTTAATGATGTATATTGAATGATCACAAAGAAAGAACTAAAAAATACATAAAACAGTCATTAGTGGATTGAATGACTGAAATAAATTCAACTATTAAATATATTTAAAAGGAAATTAAGTTGATCAAATCAGTTATTGCTATTTAATTTAAATCTTACACTCTTTAATATAGGACTTAAAAGTTTTGTTGGAATTCAAGAGTTAGTGAGAATCAAATTCTCATCAAAAATTAATTAACTTCATATAATAGAAATCTTAGTCAATTAATTTCAATAAGTAAAGAACTGCTTCTTTTCTGTATCATATAAAGGACTTGATTTATTCTTTTTCCTTACTTTTAAACACCTCATATAATAGAAATCCCGGTATCCTACTTTAATCATATTTAAACTATTCTACCTTCTCAAATAATATTCTCATCTGGACCTTACATAATAAAAATACTAGTCGAGACTTGAAGAATATTACCGAGAATCAGATAACCTGATTTAATTATACAAATCTCATAACCCTCACATAATAGAAATCTTAAAGTAGAAAATTTATATAAAAAAATTATCAACTATCCTACAATGAGAGGCAAAAATATGATAATTTTAAAATAGATTTACTAAACAATTAATCATTCATATCTTATGGAAACACTTCTCTCAATTTAAATAGTTTTCATAAAATTATATTTTAGAGCTGAGCATACACATCAATAATTATCTATTTCATGAACAATTATCATTGTTTACATGTACATATATACATGCATATCACATATACTTGTGTACGCACACAAAACTGGTTGTTTTTCAGCATATAACTCTAACGGCATTAATTACTTTACTTATCGCACAAGCATAATTTAATTTATTTGTCACACAAATAAACCATTACAAAGCCGAGTCACAATTCTCGTGATCCTTATGCATATGATCACTATTCATTTACTTGATCGAGTTTATTTGTTATACAAGAATCTCATTGCTCATTTGGCTCAAATTATTTGTCTAACGAATAATCACACTCATGATTGAATAATCACACTCATTTAACATAAATAAACCTTATTATTATTATTATTATTATTATTATTATTATTATTATTATTATACAACTTCGATAAATTGTTAAATAATTCATCGAATCATAATTGATTTGAGATATTCAACCATTATTAACCAGATTGTATAAAATTATTTGTTACATAAATAATTTGTTTAATTTGTCAAACAAATTAAACAAAACAATTTAGGCTAATTAGGGTTTACAAAAAAACTTATATCAATCTTTATTCCATAAAAAATATAAAGAAAAATTATTTAATAAACATTCAACCTTAAACATTACAAAACCATAATAATTAACCTAAGGTCAAAAATATCAATCTTAAGCCAATTAAATGTAGCAAAATGTATTAAAACAGTTAATGCACCCAGGTTGATTTTATCCATCCATATAAGATAAATTTAAGTGTATAATGTATTGATGACATCATCATAACATCACATGTAATGTTACATCATACCTTACATATACATATATATAGATACACACACATCATCATATAATATACGTATATACATACAAACATAATTAATTAATCAAATTAATTAGCAAAACAATTATATAAATTAAAACCAATGTTAATCAAAATTAACAAACCATTGGCCTAAACAACAATACATCATACGAATTATTCATACAGCTAGCAACCATTTAAAATTAACATTTAATCAACAAGTATTGCACTATAGGTAAACACTAAACCATCCATTTAATGATCATTTGATCATCATTTACCCTTAACAACATTCATTCATGATCATTACATGTGTTTAACACTTGAACGCAATTTAATTAAACAAAACATAACCTTTATGCATGTTAAATCATTATGGCTGAATTATTAGGGTTCCAAATGTGAAACTCGTCCCTTAGCATTATGGGTATATTAGTAAATTTCTCAAGAGTATTTGTGCATGACTTTGTATTTAGGATATGCACGAGAGGGTATAAAACTTGAAGAGGATGTCTTGGATAAGATTTTGGTGTAGGATATGAGTTCATGAGAAAGATCTAGATTTTTGACCCCAAAATCATCTCCAATTGGGAAAAAGTTTTATTATTTTTGTAGAGCTCAGAGAGAGCTTCGCATTGATATGTTATGGGTTCCGAGCAGATATCCGAGCTAAAAGTTATGGCCAATTGAAGTTGTAGTCCTCGGAAGGAAGGCCAGAAGCAAAGGTATCAATACGTTTGGGGGAAACGTATTGAAACGTTGAGATTGAGGCCATGGGTATCAACACTTTTGTGGAAGGTATCGATACGTTTACTGTTAGGACCAAAGGTATTGATACCTTTCACCAAAGGTATCGACACCTTGAAAACTTGATGAACAGTTAACAGTGCCCAACATATTGATACATTAGCAAGGGGTATCGACACGTTGTTGACGGAGATTGAACCCATTTATGACGAAAGGTGTCGATACGTTGAGAAAGGTATTGACACCCTGCAGGCTTATAAATAGTATTTTGATCAAACGTATCGATACGTTGTGAGAAAAATGCCAAAGGTATCGATACGTTTTCAAACGTATCGACACCTTTGGGGAATTTTACAGCATATATGCTCGGGGACAGGTCGTCTTCTCCATTTTCAAAATCTTTGCTTCTCTCTCTACCAAAAACTGTAGAAAACTCTCTCTCAATCACTAGTGAACTGATCTCCCCCATTTCTTCACGAAACTTTGCCATTCCAGTTCCTATGAATTGAGAATCAACACCAGAACCCAGAAATACCCTCTGATCGGAGTTTTACACGATGGTTCGCGAGGAATCACAAAGTAAAAGTGACGGTTAACAATAGCCGAGTAAGGGAATGGGGTAAAGAGGGACTCAGAACACTACTACCATCTTGGATAAGTTCATCCCTCAGCTCATTTCTCCATTTTCAGCCTCTGATGCACGTGAATAGTAAGATTAGGTTTTAGGATTACTGTTCACAAAACCTTAAAAATTGGGAGTTTTCTAATTTGTCGTAGGTATCGATAAATTAGAGATCTTGGATAGCTTATGGTGTTGAAATTGATGAGAAATGTATATTTAAAGCAAGGTTTACGTGAGGATAGCTTATTTTAGAGAGAGAAAGGGTAGAGAGAGAGAGCTATGAGAGTAGCATGAGCATGCATTGTATCATACACGCACTTTATGATATGTGTTTGTATGTGTATCTAGGAGCGGCAGTCAAGACGGAAGGATCTCCGCCGCGAGGAGGATATCGAGAGGGTGATTTTCCACCCCAGGACAGTGAGTGGACACGTTCTTTTTTCTTCGCCACTATTATGTTTATTTTTGAATGAATATAATGCTAGAGGATAGCATATGGATATGTATGAGCAATTGAAATGAGGAGGCGTTGGATGTATGTTGTGTGGTGGCCGGGATGGCCCTTTGTTTGTGATAAAGATAGGTTATGGTAAAACCTATATTGCCATGAGATGTGAGGCCGGAGGCCAATATTATGTATACATGTGAATGTGGCATCATAGAGTATGCATCATGGCCGAGGTGCCATACTAGTTGTTTTGGCCTTATGAGCTATAGATTATGATTTTGACCTTGCGTGCCACTATATTGTTTGGCCTTGTGAGCTATAGTATTGTTTTGGCCTTGTGAGCCACTGATGAGTGTTGGCCTTATGTGCCACTAGTTATTTGTTTTGTCCTGAGGGGCCGATGATTTTTAAGATATGATTTTGTGTGCCATACTAATGACTATATAGGTGAGGATTAGTCATGCAGCTCTTAAAGAGTGGGTGAAATCTAATAGTCCCCGAAATATGGATGGGCCATACAGTCCAAAGTGGATGGGTGGAATCCATATGTCCAGGCTAAAACATGCTAGCCTTCTTATATTATATCCCAACCAGGGTTGCGGATTAGCTATATAACTCTGGGGGGAGTGGATAAGATTCTATAGACCGAGGGATATCATACATAGACACACATCTCTGATCAGGGTTGCGGATTGGCCATACATGTAACACCCCGTGTTTTTACCCCAAAGGTATATTTGTCATTTCTTACTTCTTCAGTTCATACATCTGTATTCATTTCATATTTTATGTGGTTGTGGGTATAATTCTAGGCTCATATGGGGAATATTTAAGTGGGAATTCAAATTTTGACGGGTTCGATCGACCGAATGGGTGATTCATTTGGCCGACATATTGAGGACTCTCGAGAAAACTTTGGCTTCAGATTCGTTCGATCGAATAGGGGGATTCGTTCAACTGAAGGAGCCATTCGTTCGGCTGAACCTTATTTTGTTTGACTGGCAATTAGCAAGCTCTCTGACTTCTGTAGACACTGAAGGATTCGTTCGAACGAAGTGTTATTCGTTCGATCGAATCGGCACAAAATGACGAAATTACCCATTTTCAAAAGCTTCCTCCTTAAGAAAACTTAATGGCAAAATGATAATTTCACCATTTTTCTATAAATTAGGGTCTGGGGTTCGAAATTTTAGGGTTTTCTCTTCTTTTTCTCTCCTTCTCCTCTCCTCTCACATTCTCTCCATTTCTCTCTCTAGATCCACCCATATTTTATCCAAACTTCAATTTTTTTTCACCCACGAGTTACATTCTACGAGTCAGTCATGTTAGGAGCATCAATTTGGCGATAGGAGTGCGGATTCGCCAAAAAGAGGAATTAGGGTTCCGGGGAAAAATTGGGGCTTTTCGAGTTAGAGGCGAAATCGAAGTAAACCGACCATACCATGAGCTTCGTAGCTTCGTTTCTAACTCATCTACATATTTATTTTGCGTTTTTATGCATGTTGAATCGTATGGGTTTTCATATGAGTTTCATAGATCTAGCCTCACATTTTAGTTTTAAGGCGTAATATAGGTTGTAAAGGAGTCGTAGAAGTCATAGGAAGTTAGAATTACGATTTTGAAGATTTTGGATAAGCGTGAACAGTAACTTCAATTACTGTTTTGGTAAAAGAGTTGGTCCCACTAGTTAAAATCGCCTGTATAGGTCAAAATACGTTGGTTTAGTCATAATGTGGGTCCGTTGTGATAATAATTTGATAATCCGAGGTCTAGTTAGGGTTTTAGACGAATTAAAAAAATGGTTAGATGTTAGGAATTCGGGATTAGCATGCATTGCACGTATTTGAATCTCATTCGTATTTTAGAATGTACATTGATAATATTTATGCGTATAGATAGGCGACGGTTTGAGGTCAAGGTACTCGCGTAGCTCGTCGAGGAACGAGAGAAACTAGGGAGTGTATGCCCTCTCTGAGTAGTGAGTGGACTCCTTTTGGCTTTACTTTTCTATTTCAATCCTATTTTACAAATATATGATGAAATGCGATAATAATATAAATGTTTTTGTTATTAAAATGTTGTTATATGATTTTATATTAATTTCGAAATAAGTTGGTATATATGCATGTTTTTATATGAGAACATTGATACGGCCTTTGAGCCATTTTTTATATTTTGAATTGATGACCATATTGGCCTGTTTGTATTTTTTTATATATGCTATAATGATGACGGTCATGATGGGCCTGTACTTGTTATGATGATGGCTATGATAGGCCTGTGTTATTGTATATTGGTGATGTGGCCGTGTTGGCCTATTGTGTATAGTAGCTACTGGTTGTAGCCTAGGGTCGGCCTGAGTGGATAGAGGTCGCCTAGGTGAGTGTGGGACTTCATAGGTGGAGGAGTTATACGGCATTTGATTTTTGTTTGAGTAAAGATTTGACCACCTGTGAGTCTCAATCGGATTAGCACGAGATCACCACGTGGTTAATCCGAGGCGAACGTCAGTGGTGGGCCTATTTTCTGAAAAACCCACATATTTTATTTCCTACATTTAAACCTATTTTTATAAACTGCATGTCTTAATCGCATACAAAACCCACTGACGGTCTCAGGACACCCACGGTCAGGGTAGTTACCGAGAATGGGAGCCTGCCCAATGATTTCTATAATATGTTTCAAAGATTTCAAAATAAAGAAAGTTTTCTTTTGATTTGTTTGTTTTCAAATCGTATTTTACTCATGGATTACTCGATGTATGAATATGTACTTATATATATTCTGTTTTCATTTCGTTCACTCACGGAGTATACTTCTGTATACTCACCCCCCCTCACCTTCCTGTTTCAGGGCAAGCGTTAGGACGTGCTTGAGTGGTGGTGATCGCTCCAAGACTTGAAGGCGCAGATATAGCCATATCGACTCACCCAGTAGAAGTCTTAATCCACTAATGGTTATTTATATTTTTCTTATATTTATTAGAATTTGAAGTATGACAAACAAATTTGTAATAAATGTTTGGATTTTCTTTGGGATGGATTGATATCCATTTGTTTTATTTGAATGAGTACTTTTGTTTATTTATATACATATGAACATTTGAAGTGCTTGCGGTTTTGTTGTATTCCTTTGGAGTTTGGGTGTGAGGTTGGATTTGTTTAGAAGTGTGATGTGAAATGTTTGTGAAAGCAGAATTTTTATGAATGCCTTACAGGTCTTCAGGTTGTATTCTATGTGATTGAGTACACCCTGGAGGTTTGTGGCAGTTGTCACAGTAGGACCCACGGGTTAGGGTGTGACAACTACTCTACGTCTTAAATAATGAAATTTAAATCAAAATTTTTTATTAACACACAAATTTTCAGATGAACATTAAGCCTAAATTTTAAATTCAACAAAACTTCAAATTTAAAGTGTTAATCGAATAAAAAAACCTTACTAATTAATGTTTAGAAGCTTAAGGAAGTTTTAATTGTTTTCAATTTCGAAAGATCCCAATTTAGGACAAAAATACAAATTTTGACCCACTCTAATCTTTATTTAAAATGAAAAAATAATATTTCTAGTGTATAGAGGATGTTAAATTATGTTTGTTTAGTGTGAGAAATTAAAATTTAATGAGATGGAATAAAAATAATTTTTGAGAACAGAATTAAAAACAAAAGAGAGGAAAAAATGGGAAAGGTTCGGCTATAAGTAAAAAAAAAAAAGATGTTGAATATTTTTTTTAATTTTTTTTTTTTATAATATTCTTGAAAATTATGAAATTTCTCTTTAGATTTTTGGCTTTTCAACTTTCATCTTCTAATGATGATTTCTCTTTCATTCGTTATCTGATTTTACTTGATTTTTTTTAATGGATCATCTCTGAGTTCTCTTTAAGTAAAAAAAAAATCGGTTCGTCAATTGCTTATCTAGATTAATAGGAATTTAGTTTCGAGCATCAAGTGCTTATCAAAGTTTAAATTGAAATATATACCAATTTCAACTATTGTTTATCTAATTCCTCTCAAATCTTATACTAAGCCTAGATATAATATTGACTATTAATTATTATATTCGAATATGTATTTTTGTAAAAATAACAAAAACATCTTTATAAGGATAAAATAACTAAAATGCTCTTATAAAAAAACGAGTGTGATAATTCTACCCCTTTAAAAAAATTTTATCCTCAAAATTTCATAAATCTTAATAGTAAAACGAGTATGATTTAGACAATTTCACAATACTTATAGATTCTTATGCCATTTCATCAACCATGGCAGTTACCATAGAATCATTGCCATAATTATGATTTTCAGCTCATAACTCGTTTCTATCCTACTTCCTCTCAATTCAATATTAGCTAACCTCTTCTTATCTACTCTAGCTCAATTTAGAAGGTCCGTTCTTTCATCTTATTTCTATTCTATCTTTAGTATTTGTTCAATTAATTTATATTTCCCTTTCAATTCCTTTCCCTGTACTCCTCGTAATCTTTTTGTTTATAGTCCTGGAGCTTCCTCATTTTTAATAAACCTATAAACATTCCCACGACCTTTAGGTTTTACAAACAATAATGAAAATCATTATGAAATCTTTACACACGCTGTAACGTCTGGTTCAAGTTTGTCAATAATATTGTCCGCTTTGGCCCAACCCTTAGGGCCTCACGGTTTTGTTCTTGGAATAGGTTATCGAGAACTTCCCAAGAGGTCACCCATCTTGGTACTGCTCTCCTCCAAGCATGCTTAACTGCATAATTCTTGGAGTTAAACAACCACCTATCTCAAAAGGCCTTGTTGATAATTTGGTTCCAACTCTACATATATAGCCTAACAACTTTTTCTCCCATTTTGATGTGGGATTCGGTTTATCCCTACCATCTTAGAAGCCTGCCAGAAGTCGCTCCTTGCTCAGGCTCCCTCGTCCCGATGCCACTTCCCACTCTCATCCGACTGGGATGTTATAGATCCACCTACTTCCGCCTGGTTCGTCCCTGAACCACCACCATCGTACTGGAGGAGAGTTGGCTCTGATACCAATTGTAACGCCTGG
>JAVXUL010146216.1:0-14459 GCA_035590515.1 Trichilia minutiflora
CCAGTGCGGGGGTCTGGGATAAGGGCCTGTAGATGGGCCTGGGCCTGTGGGCTGGGTGACGCTAAAATCCCCCAACAGCTTTAATATCATATATTATTGTAAAAATATGTGAATTTTTGTAAAAACTAATGTTACTAAATACATTTTTTAATTTTGTTTTCAAAGTATAACATAGTTTCAATTGCAGGTATTAAAAGAAAAAGCATTATTCTCTTATTTGATGGCTACTGATCCATGGTCAGATTGTGATTTTTTTCCTTTTTTCATGTAATTCTTTAAACATTATATAAAACGTAAACCAAATCTCTCTCCAAATACAATTTGAGTAGAACTCGAACTTTGAGATTTTAAAAGTTGAATTAATTAACCCATAACTGAATATGGTATGTGGTACACTGCATTACATAATTGCAAACGTTTTATTGCACTAAATGTAGGTCATTAATATATTTGTAATACACAACATTGATATCTTGCTGTAAGCATAATGTATTGAAAGTAGTCAAAATCCTGCATATAGATTTATAGACGAGCTCATTTTCCATTGAAAGCACTGAATGTAGTATCAATCATGCATGCAGTTCTGTTTCATACCTACGGATTCACACTGAAGATAGTTAAAGAATAAAATAAGTTAGAAAGCCTGTATATAATTCATCAAAATTTCTTACTGAGGGGAATATCATAGAATTCCCAACTCTTTTGTTCACAGTTCATACAAATTCTCTAAAAGATGTTAAATTATTAAGTACACTTGAGAATGAAGAACTCATGATCAAATTAAATTGAAGAATAATAAAATGATAATGTTTTGAGAATTTTCGGAAAAAAGAAAATTCTGCAGATGGTAGCTGATTAGTCCATCGTTTCCTGTAGCTGTGGAGAGCCAAATTGATCCCTGTTGATCATACTGTACTCACCCAATGTTACAGATTTGAACTGAAAGAATATATTAATGGTTTAGTATAGGGTTGATTTATAAGAAGGCCATAACCATATTTAGATTATATAATTCAAACTTTTTGCCAGAGCAGTTATATATATATATATATATATATATATTGATTGTTGTCTTAGGTATTTGCAGGACTTTCTGAAGTAACAACTCGAGCTTCTGTTTCAGCAGAAATATGCTGTGGAGTTTGTGAATCTGCAGGAACAAACAAACATAATCACAGTTATGAAATTACCAACTAATTACTAATAAACTTACGGACAGGGGATAATTATGACCACCTTGCTTCAAAATGAATTTGTAAATTGTACAATATTTTCCTATTTATCACATATGCACATATAACAGTTAGATTACATCAATGTTATTGGTATATGTCTGTCCTTTTAAGGTTTGCCACATAACTCTTGAAAGCATCACTATGGAGTTTTATGGCTGCCTTCAAAAATAAAAAATATTGCAGTAGTAGTACTGTGGCCTTAAGAGTACAGCTCAACTACAGCCATAAATTAATTGGATAGAAATTCAAATGCATTTTCCAATTTTGATCATTTGTCTCTCAGTCGTCCAAAATGAAAGACAAAAGTTTTATTGTATACCTAGTACAGACGTTGTCGAAGTGTGTGTGTCATGTCATGAGCCACGGTAAAAATAACCATAAGTCTTCTATTTCATACGAATAAATTTACAGCACTAATTATTTTATGTACGACATGCATCCACTTATATAAAATAACTAAACTCAGGCTCTGATTAATATTATAATACAATAACGTTTAAGTTACAACAAATTTTAAGATAAAATTTACGGATTTTACTAGAATTTAATATTATCAAACACAAGCAAACAATCCCAATATTTTGAATTAATGTAAAAAAAAAAAGAAAATAGCTATCATTCGAGCAATCTATCTGTACTTAATTATCACTATTTCCATTTTAATTGTTATATATCCGTCGATATTTATGGACTTCTAGCATATTGGCAATGGTAGTGTCAGTGCATAATTAACATGACGTGTGGGCCATTGGGTGCCTGCATTATAATTTAAAAAAGAAGCATCATCTTGAGCCTGGAACCACATGCAATTACTATTAATTTACACTATATATACTCGTCTACTCTGTCATGCACTCAGGTCATGGCCAATAACCAGACAGCTCATTCACATGCTTCAGCTCACCCATGAACCTCGTCCATCTCTCATCTAACCCTAGCAAAATACCTATAATATATATATATATAAGTACATATATACATGTGTTCATGTGTCTGTCAGTCTGCATATATATGTGGCTATAGCGACAGAGAGTGAAGATAAAATTGGTCATATATGTCAACCTAACCTATCTAGTACATGTTAGACATATATATGATCAAAAGTATTAATTAGTGACTAATGGGTGGTATTTTATATTTTTAAATTTCACATACCTAAATTTCGTCCTATTTTATACATCTTCGGAGTCAAATTTGATGGATATTAAAAACGGTGACTCACTTATACTACTTTAAATCAACCTAACTGAACCCTTAAAAGTACTGATAGATGACATTTCTTTTCATATATAAAATCAATTAAGTTCAACATATGAGTTGGAAATGAAGAGGAAATTAGGTGGCTAACTAATTTAATTAATTACCCGAAGAAGAAGGAAATGGTGGGCTACTTGGAAGTTGTAGGATTGGCGGAGGAAAAGAGGTTCCTTCGGGCATGTGTGTATGATAGTAAAGATAAGAGCGTGGTAGTGGTGGTGGTGCTGCTGCTGCTTCTGGTGTTGGCATGCGTTGTGCAGAATATGTTCCCCTTGGAGATTGCAATGAATACCCGTAGTAATAGGGTGAGCCCATGCCCATTGCTGTTGATGTGGCTCCGTACATTTGATGATAATATTGTGGCTGTTGAACTTGTGGGTTATACATTGCCTGCATAGCATGTGCTTTAACCAATCAATTTCAATTTCAAAACCTTAATTAATTAAGTATTGTGTTAATAAACATATACTATAAACAACATTTATTAACGAAACTTATAGATAAAAACTGGGAAAGAACTAGAAACTGACTTGTTGGTATCCATAATCCAGAGTGTAAGTTGGGTACCTGAGATTGACAGAAGATAGAAGTGATTAATCATTGAATTTCTTGTATTTTATAGAAAATGAAGAAGTGTTTAATTTTTCATTTTCTAATAATTAGCTAATGTGATTAATTAGTATGGTTTTCGAGGTAATAACTAATGATAGCATATGAAGAAATTATTGTAACACATTTATTGGGTCCTACCACGATAGTAACAGTTACCAACGATATTGTTCGTTATGGTGGGTAATAAAATTAATTTTAAGGCACAAATAAAATAAAAGATACAATCTACTCTAGTACCAAAAAATTTTATATAGTTTGATTCCTATGTTTAAATTATCTATATATCTCATTCTACTAAAGTTATTCCTTACCTTATCGATGTACCATTGCTTGTATGATGTTGACCAAAACCTCACTGTCATTTTCCTCAACAATACATATATATATATATGCTTAAATGTAGATTTAAATTTATAATAAAATATAAAAATCGCAGTTTTCAATGGAACAAAAATGCATATAGAAGACTCGAAAATACAATTTTAATATCAATCTCTTAACAATTCATGAAATTCTATGTGATTAAAGGTAATACTTCAGTTGCTTATTATAGGTATTAGTAGATTTTGGTGTAACTTATTGTATATAATGATCATTCTAATACACATGTAAAATAATGCGAAGGTTATGAAGTGAAAATACAAAATTTTAATTTTAATTAATATGATATTTGATATATTACTTATTTATTGGTTTTAAATAATTATTATATTAATTAAAATATAAATTTTGTATTTTTTCGTGGGGTGCTAATTGTTCCAAAATTATTGTTTCCCAAAAACTGATTGAACTTGTATTTTGAGGAATTAATTGAGAGCAAGTTTCTGTTTTTGCCGCTCTGTCCATTACCAAGTCAACAATATGAATTTATTATTTATAGACTACTAATTTAGCTATATCTTTGTATCGAATTTTCAAAGGTATGGACCATTTATTAATCTAAATATAGAACAAGAACAATTAATAGCACTGAGTTAAACCAAACGCAATACTCACCCATAAGGTGGATAGATTATTGGGGCTTGTGGGGGTGGTCGGGGAGGTGGTAATGGTACAGAAACTCCTCCGTACGACGATGGTTCTCCCTGTTGATGATAAGGGTTTCCACCTTGATTTCTTCCTGTATTATTGTCATCAACAACAAACAAACAAATACAGAGAATTTAGCAGTATGATCATGATTTTCAATCACTAACAGCATTTTCTATGGAAGATCATATATGTGCAATGTATAGGTTTAATAATCAATCATATACAGAATATATATGCAATAAGATTTTATGAACCTCGGGGCGGTGAAGGTCTAGGCCTTCCTAATGAAGCAATGTTACAATTTGCTCTTCTTCCATCAATCACTGGATTTGGATTATCACAAGCTCTCCTTGCCGATTCTGGATCACGAAAAGTAACCTAAAAGTGAAAGAATCAATAACGATATATATTAACCACCCTTTTGCAGAGATAGATAGATAGATAGATAGATAGATATCCTTTTGATACCAAGAAGGAACACTTTTTACATAAATTGAATTGAGCTACTTACAAATCCATATCCTTTTGATTTGCCTGTATTCTTGTCAGTAATGATAACAGCTTCAAGGATCTCTCCAAATTGCTCGAAATATTTACTCATTTCTTCGGTAGGTGTCTCCCATGCTAATCCCCCAACAAAAACTTTTGTAAACGTTGTATCACCAAACTGTGATCGATAACGAGGATAAGCCATATCGTCTATCTAAGTTATGTTCAAATGAGAATATATACCCTTTGATCTTCTATATGCATATGAAATTTCTGGTATATCGGTTATAAGGTTAACAAAAACTGATAATTACTAAGCTCTATCTTCTCTTCCCTATCATCATTTTCGTTGCATTCAGGTTCATTTCCGTCTCTATTTCCATCCCCCTTTTTACCACCAAAACGAAGGAATCATTGAAGTGAGACAGAGAAAGGAAGGATGGAAGTTAGTTTATTATGTTGTTGTCGATGATGATGATGCAGCTGTTGGTATTATTTGATGGGTTGTCAGAGACCTAATTGTTGGTTAAGTAAAAGAGAAAAGAAAGGAAAAAGAGGAAGAGAGAGAGAGAGAGACCCGACAGCTGCAAACTCTAATTTACTGTCTATGGAGAGAAGAAGGCTTGGTTGGCTGGCTAATTTGTAATATCGAATGACAGCTGCTAGACTAAAAATTCACGTACACATATTTGAGGCTGTCTATTTTTCCCGTGCTATGCATTAATATATATACCCTCCCAACTTCCAATCAATAACAATCCTCTCTTCCATCTTTTAATTTGTCTCTTTTGTGCTCTTCTAAGTGTTCTCAATTGGATTTTGCCTCTTCTTAATCTTTATTTTTATTATTTTTTAGAATTAGCTAGTTGTTTATGTTCTTTCAATGCGTACATTGACATATATAGACAGACCAACATGTACCCATTGCAGTTTTGCAGGGTCATGTAACAGTCAACATGGACCCTAAATATCTAAATTGACACTTTTGAAATTGCATCGGTCTGCAATATAAAATATTTGTCCAATATGTGATTCGTGCGTTGCATTATGTTGATTATCCGCAGAAAGAACAAGCCATATATTATTTTTGTAAAGTTGGCGTAGGTCATTTTTAATTACTTAATTAAACAGCTAGCTAATTTACCCAATAAACATTGATGTTTTCTCTCATTTACTTGTTTTATGTGGGTAGATGGATATATTCAAGCAGATCCTTGCATGCATAATTTTGTTACCTGATAAGACATATATTCCCACATGAACCAATTTTCCTAATTAACCCGTCTCTAATCATGAGCTGTTAGGATAAATTAAGAAAGCCAATCCATTATTATTTTAATCTCCCAAATACTAACAATTCAAGTTTAGACAGAAAATCATGTGCACAACAAAGCTAAGGACGGCTGTGGTTAAAAACAAAACTTGAAACTGCGCACAGAATTGAAAAAATTAAGCCATCCACGTCGGATATCGGATCCTTCCCCAGTCAACTCATATTAAACAAAAGTTTATATAAAGCTAGCTAATACGTACCGCTTTGTTATTATATATATACTTATTTACAAATATATGTTAATGGAAAATCATATGTGGAAGACCATTAACTTGGTCCATTATTATGACTTTGAAGGATTCTCCTCACATTCCTGATTGGCATTTGAAAGATGATCATCTAGCTTTATACATAATTAATGATTAATTATAGTCAATAAGGATATATAAGATATACAATCACACGCATACTGACAATGAAAGATAGAGAGAGAGAGATTTTGATCATTTAGCTTGTTGCCAGCGTTAGGGGCGAGAAGACAGCTATAAGAAGATATAATTCTATGGTACTGTACAACTCGATGAACTGGCGGTCCTCCACGTGGGGTCGATTGAGAACAATGCGCTGGATTTCATCTACTTTCTTTTACACCTAGGATTTGTTAGAGAGAGAAAGAGAGAGAGAGGAGATGATACTCTTTTCTCTTTGTTTTGAGAGAGATGGTAATATTAATATTATGGGGTGTCTGGCCCGCCCACTATGATATATGCATCACCAGCACCAAATCAATGGCTATTTAAAGTCGCAGTTTCTGTGTCCATGTTGCTAGCTCCATCGAGGGAGAAACTTAAAAAACTCTCTTAAATTTACATACATAAACTTAAAAAACTCTCTTAAATTTGCATACATACTTATATCTTCTTCCTCAAAGTCATCCAATTATGGTAGCAAAGCAATGCTACATACAAATTTCTCATACCCCAACAAAAAATCTTTCTTTTGAGATGTGAAGTAGTGTGTCTTGTGTTCATGATATCATACAAGAGAAGGACCAATATCTCTTTCACTTTCCCCACTTCTCTCTTTTATGTAATTTGCAAGTGTTCTTGGGATTATTGAAGAACTTGGTAAGGATTAATAATTTTGTAAATTTTACTTATTGTTAATGTTTGATATCAAATCATTGAAAACATAAGGTGAAAATCATGTTACCTAGTAATATGTAAAGTGTTCAATGGACGGTAAGAAATTTAGGGACCCTTTTAGCTCTCTGTCTGATTGATTGGCCGGCCAATATATGCTTAATTTGAGAACCACCCTCTCTGATTCTGGTGATTGCTTATTGATTGGAATTTATATCTAAATCTAAATAGTTCTAAATCAATTGCTAATTCTGAACATTCTCAGAAACACTTCTAAAAAACATTTAAAAGAATTAAAAAACTAAACTAACTAAAGAAATTAATTATTTCTGATCTTGAATTGAAGTATAACTTAAAAGGACATCCTGATGTCAATGGGGTTTCATACACACCAACAGTTATCACTCTTTCAAATGCAATTTTAATCTGATCTTGAATTTAATTTGCTTTTGCAATTGTAACAGTATATATGTACATCCTCTACCTGAATGCACATGGAAGGGGACCTATCAGCTGGAAATCTTTTCTTAAAGTGATACGTGTCTAATGTAGAAAAACAAAGGCAAAGGCTCCAGCTTAAAGTCCCATCTGCTTCCGACCCCATTTCATTTATATAATTATATGCAATTTTGAGACCTAGTCCTATGTCCTATATATCTATATATAGTCTTATAGGGACACGTCCATCTGGTTTTCCTCTTTGTATATTTAATTATCGCACTACTCTTTCTGTCTGAAGAAAAGATCAAAGTGAACGTGGCTAACTACTGTGAGTATTGTTGGCTGGGTTGAAGGTGAACAAGCAGGAAAATCTGACTGGGAAATTACAGCTCTTCATGAATCATAATTAACGGGGGTCTGAGGACTGGATCCTTAGTTGAAACAATTATTGATGATTTATTTTGCTCGCTGTCCCAATGCCAGTGTTCCTTCTCAGGATTAACCATAGCTCTAGCTGCGACCAAAACTAACGATAGCCCTTTTTTCTATTATTAGGTTCCTGTGTGAATGTCAACTTTTATATGTATATATTGCCAAGCAAAAGCAGAAGTTCATTAATCGGTTGTAAAGAGAAATTAGAGCTAAATAACACTTAATAAGCTGTCATTAATTAGCATATATAATCAAATGTTCCTAAAAAAATAGTTTTGTTAATTGGAGGTCTTATTTTATAAAATTAAGAAATCAAAAATTTGATTTCTCTCATACTAATTTTATAGAAAAAATTCTTAATTTAATTTTCAATGTTATTTTGTAACATCACAACCAAATGTCTTTTAAAAGTTTAAAATTTTGAAAATGAAAAATGAGTTTCTTAAAATGTCATCCAACAAGCTCTAAAATGCTTTAAAAGATGAAATCACACCATCAACTTACAATTTTATACTTAACACAATTTAAATGAAACTAAATATGTTATTAATATTTATTTAAATGGGAATTGTTCAAATTTATTTTCACTTTTGTTATAACTTGCACTTCAGTAGATTAATGTATGGGGACGGGGACGGGACCGGAGATGCGGTTGGCCAGGGCGTAAGTCTCATAGCTTTTGAGTCATCCTGAGGTCATTCGTTGAAGCCTCTTCTATCCCCAACAAACTTTTTTCAGTGGTGACTGGTGAGCAATACTCAATGGGTCGGTTCAGTCAACAATTATGCAATCTACAAGAATTTAAGTTTGTATTTGAATCTAATGGGCCGGTTAAAATAACAAGTTTTTCGTATAATCAATTTTTTCTAATAGCCATACCGAATGGGCTATTTCAATAAACAAGTACGTAATTTATATAAATTTAAGGTCAAGTTTTTGGATTTAATGGGCCCAGTTCCACTGACAAACTGAATCCGGCTATGATCCATGGCCAATTTTTTTTTTTTTCTCGTTTTTTCGTGAGTTGTAACTCTTTCGATCAATACCCCATAATTAAGTTGAAAAGTTAAACTTATACTTCAATTAGCTAAGTATACATACGTACAAGTCACAATCTTGTATTGTAAGATATTATTTTGTAAATTTATCTTATATAAAATAGTGTGCAAGATTACATTTGTTTTTCTTTTAATAAATATCCGAAAATTTTGAATTTTAAATATATCTAAGTGTATGAATTTAAATAATTTACTTGTTTTTTAGTTTGAAATTTGAACGTAAGTATTAAATTAATTATTTTTTAAATTAAAATTTTCTAAAAATTGATATTTTATTTTTATATTCTTATAATTTTAAATATTAAATAAATAAATAAGAAAATCTTAAATTTTGTTATAATTACTTTTATATATATATAATAAAAAATTACATTTATGTTATTTTACTATATTAAAAAATTTTAAGTTGTACAATTCTTTGATGAAAAATTCACCTATTTGAAAAAAAAAAAACAGAAAGAAGAAGAAGAAAGTGTTAGATTTTTAAATAGGTAAGTTTGTAAATAAATTTCTTAAGTAAGTATATTTTTGTCAATATATTCTACTAGATTTTTAATATTTAAGCAAACAGTAAAAATATACTTTTTTTTAATCAAAATATGTTTTAAAAAGTCTATTAAATTAAAAAATAATAATTTTAATTATTTAAAATAGATAAATTTTGATAATTAAACATTACAATAAAAAATGAACTGGGTTTACATCTTACAAAACATCTTGTTTGGAAGTTATTATCGTGTAAAATATACTGCAAATAAGCTATTGTATAATAGTGATTAAATATTAAAAAATTCGGCAAATTTAAATGATTAAATAAAAAAGGTCAAAACTTACTGTATGGATTTTATTTAAGGTCTTTTTCTAATTTTTTAAATCAAATAATTTAAAAAATTTAGACCATAAAAGCATTTGAGAGACATATAAGAATAGACAATCCTTCGTGATGGTACGGTAATAAAGATTTAATATAATAATTATTTAATTTTTATTTTAATAAATTTAAATCATCAAACTCTTTTTATTAAAATATTTAAGAAATTAGATTATAAATTTTATTTAAATTATTTTTTTAAATATAATAATTATTACGTATTTATCTTTGATTAAATAAATTAAATTTTTTTATTTATATATATATATATATATAAAAGGATAGACAGATTTGTTTCAGACGAAAAATATCAGGGTTATTTTTTATAATTAAAATTAGATTTATTTTAGAACAGTATAATTTTAATTTATTAATTTTTTCCTTGTAGAAACCTACTCCCCACTCTACAATCGTAGCCTAACCATTAAGTCAAACTTGATGGACTTGAAAGATTTCGAGCCTTTGGAACTATACACAAAGTAGATGGACACGGTTCAAATATTCAATAACATCCAGCCTTTGAACTATAAACATGGAATAAACACGTACACCCAAATCTCAGAATTCGATACGCGTTGTCCCGTGGGCTTGGTTAATTAACAGTCATAACTTCACACTTTTCAATATCTGGCTTAAAGACAATTAGACGTGGGCCGAGGGCCCAGTGACTGAGCTTTAATAATTCAACTCACAAAGGCTTTTTCACCCCATCATAAAACCAAAGAATTTAATATTACAGCACTCCCATAAGCTCTAAGAATTGTGAAGCACTTTAATTTTCAATTTCTTCTAATTGGCTTTATTGAGCATTGCACAAATGGATTAAGGATTGATTTTGGTTAGTATTAAAGGGTACACACATGCTTTTGTAGGTGAAAAAGCTAAAATATATATAATGATTCCTTCTTCTCCCTTTTTTTTTTTTTTCTTTAATCAATACTAATGACTTATATAAGAAGCTCACATCCCTTTATAGAGATTTTTAGATGTGCTTAATGCTTGTTTGGCACAATTTTTTTAATTACTTTTCAATCTCTTTTGATTAAAAACCTAAATAAAATAAATAAAAATAAAAAGACTTTTTAAAAAAAAAAACTTTTTATATTTAAAACATGTAAAAGAACTTTTTAAAAAATTGAGAAAAACAAACTTTTTCTTCTCTTCTTATTAAATATACATGCTTATTAGTTATTGTACCTTGATCATTTCGTTGCCTTCAAAGATTTTCAGAGTCTCTCAATTATTAACAATACATGATTCTTATTGATGATCCATGAGTTGCAGACATATATCCCAGAATCCACACAGAGAAGATGACTGGGCTAAGACTGAATTCATTAATTTCATTCTAGCTGCCTGTGAAAACCTATGATCATGAGTAAGGATAATATACTTAAATGGAAAGAGTATGAAAATGAGAAGATAGAATAATTCTTCAATATCTTGTTAAAATGGAAAGTAAATCTCAGAATTTGAGTTGCCGCACTATATACGCAAGCTTGTTGCTATCCTCTTTTAAATATGGAGGTGGACCACAAGGGAGTAATTAACACTAAAAACTATATAGAAAATGAGATTACTCGCACCTTCATTTATGATAGTTTGCACATACCAGTCATCATTTGCATATGCAGCGCATCAATCTTCAGTTCTTATATATAATTCATGTATTGTATTTTTATGTGAATAATAGATTCCTTATACAATAGGGAGTACCATATATGTGTGTGTGTGTGTGTGTGTGTACCACTCGTAGTTTTTCTTTTTTCTCGGGTTTTCTCGCAAAAATGTTAATTGACGATGATCATATCATACCTGCAGTTTGTTCTTCCTTATGATTCTACTTTGTTTACTGTGAATAATATCCATTGCAGAGGTAATAAAGAGATAATTAATTAGCTAGTTGATGCCGACATATCACATGGATGTTACATTTAGATGATAGGTATTGTTTGAGAATGAGAGAATGGACACGCATAACGCATTTACAATGCTCACGCACAATAGATGGAATGGAAATACTCGCCCATGGAATAATGCAATCTTGAAGCTATGCGTTGCGGGGCCGACTATTTGACATGTCATATCTGCAATTTGTGCAATTATTATTACTGTTGGATTGAGATATGTTCGGTCGGTTTTGCTGCTTAATGTTAGTGAACTTCACTCAACAAAGACTCTTTTGATGAAATCTTGATTAGTGTTGCTGGTAGCCAATAACATCATGCTTACCTTATCTGCTAGAGATAATGATCATTTGCCACCAAGGTTTTGTGTGTGTCGGCTCCTTTAGTCTCTTATTTTCAACCACATAGAATTCAATATCCTATCATGCATGGTGCTTCTGATTTCAGTGGGGTTTCCATTATCATCCTTAAACTTGGATCAGCAATGTAATTATGATGCCTTGCATATCAAATCCTAATCGTAGGTCTTCTTTCTTTTAAATTATTTAGTATTAAAATTGCCTATGGGAGAGGCAAGAGTCCATTCTTCATTTCTTTGTACCAGTGGGCATGAAATGTTTCTATTTATGAGGATAACCTCGGTCAGCCCATATTCTTCTGTATTTTCTGTGAGTGCAATTCATGATATTCATTTTCTGTCTGTCCGTAAAATAAAATGATGCACAGACAGAAGTGCCACTAACAAGCTCACCATTGTAGTTAATGCATGTGGGCACATATCATGTTACCATGTTCCACTTTGATCCGCACTTGTCATTGGTGATGTCAGACTAATCTCTTCATTTGAAATCATTTTACATGTGATATGAGAAGTTATCATGGGTCGTAATGGACATGAAGCCATTGCTCGTCACGCAATTTTCAAATTACTCTACCTTTCTTTTCAAATCTTGGCATTCAAATTCAAGCCTCAACGGTGACCCCACTTCCTATATGCATTTGTTCTCTTGACTTCAAAGGAAATATGAATATTTCACATTGAAATATTGCACTTTCCCATTTAATTGGTAATGGAAAGAGTTGAATTTTGCTTTAGCACATATTTAATTCTAAAATAAAATATTTATAATCCTAATTGTTATAAATTAATAATTATTATAAAATAAAAATAAAAAATAAATATTAATTAAATATACACATATTTTATTAAAAATTAATATTGGATAATAAATTTTATAATTTTATTTTTTAAAATTAAATGAGAATCGACAATAATAAGAAGGTTCTTAACTGCATGCGTAACCCAATAATGAGATAATTCTCAAATTAAGATAAATATGTTCTTCATTTATTCGTGACTCTTTCCAGCTAATTTTTAAAACATAGCCTTTCATATATATTGGAATTAATAACTAGGTTAGTACAATAATTAATTTCAAGTAACAAATTAAAAAAAAAAGTAAGCATAGTACAATATGTCGTAAAAGCCCATTAAAAAGCTTCTTCAATTCAATCATTCTTAAATCAACGTAAATCTTGTTCACAATCACAACCCATTCTTTCTCGTAGAGATTATGCCAATTTGACTTTATGTCGGTGAACTCAAGATTATTGTTGCATATAATTAGCTAAAAAGGGAGACCGCGGTGGTCCTGGTTCTACAAGATTATTGTGCAGACAATGGAATTTCCTAATTTCGTCAATAATTAAGTGCTAACTGCTTTCTTAGTTGAAATAGTAGACTTGAGTAGGAATGGACTGCATGATCTAAATTCTTCGGCTTCGGTCAAATACTTGTGGAATTAATAAGGTGGTAAGCACGCCGACCTCACGTGAATAGGTATTGACATTATGACATATGACCTGAGCGTTCAAGTGAGCAACCCATCATAGGATCCATCTCCGGAAAATTAATTTTCTTTCCTATTATGTTGATTTATTTTATTAAATCATAATACAATAGAATCAAGTAGAAGATCATGAATAAGATCACGAATCAAGATCCAGCTTGTGTTCGGTAGACGTGAAATGTGGGTTGGTGTGTATGTGAATATTAAATTAACCCTTGCATTAAGATAATCAAGGTTATGGCATATGATTCAAAGTAATATATGATTGTATTAGCAATAGAGTCAAACCTAACAAAATTTGAGGTATAAATTTAGAAAATTAAGTATTAGGAAAACATACAAGTATTATGAATTTTATTTAATTTTAAAATAAAGTTATAAAAAAGATTTAATAACATTAAATTTTAGTAGAATTTACTTATTTTTTAATTAATATCAAATATTTAAATTTTAAGTCGTTTTTCTCATGTGAAACCTAGACGTAATGCAAAGTCTATTGCTGATGTTCATTGGCGTAGCCATGTAGGAACTCGAACCAAGTCAAACCTAACAAAATTTGATGTATGAATTTTGAAAATTGAGTATTAAAAAACATATGTGTGCTATAAATTTTTATTTAATTTTAAAAATAAAGTTATAAAAAATATTTAATAATATTAATTTTTAATAGAATTAACTTATTTTTTTAAATTAATATCGAAAATTTAAACTCTAAGGCATCTTCCTCACTGAAATTTAAACATAATATATAACCTATTACTAGTATTTATAGGCATATGAATTTGAATTAGGTTAAACCTAACAAAATTTGAGGTATGAATTTTGAAATTTGAGTATTAGGAAACATACATGTGTTATGA
>JAVXUL010146227.1:0-14458 GCA_035590515.1 Trichilia minutiflora
GAACATATGTGATACATGTATATATGTATTTGTGCATATCAAATTTAACAAAGAGAAAAAAAAAACATATCCTACAAGTAAATAATACATATAATTGTTATATGTACTTTAACAATTAGTGAATTGTTAAAAACATGCAAGAGAACATTTATTAAATATATACATATGTGTGTGTGTGTGCTATGTTTGTATAAGTGTTAGTGTTAATATTTTTTTATATGATAAATAAATATTAATAATAAAGTAAATGGTTCATATTACCGTACGTTTTATGAAAATGTACGTATTCAATTAAATTCATATGTAAATAGTATTTGATACTTGTATGATTACATATTTAAAATATTAAAAGACTCCATAATAAAATTATTAAATTCATGCCTCCCATGAGAAGATAATAAGGAATTCTTTGACATAAATTTATATCCTAAAATTTCTATTATGTGAGAGAGGGATGAGAATACCATCTTAAGAAAGTACAATGGTTAGGATTTAACTAACTTAGGGTACCTAAATTTCTATTATGTGAGGTATCCGAAGTTAAGATAATAAATAAATGAATCAAGTTTTATATGTAATGTAAAAAAGAACAATTTTTTACTTATTGAGATTAATCAGCTAAGATTTCTATTATATAAGATTAATCAATTTTAATAAGAATTTGATTCACCACTAAAATTTTAATTATTAATCCACCAAAACTTTTGAATCCTATTTAAGAGAGTGTAGAATTCAAATTAAATAGTGAGATCTAATATAATTAGTAATTTAAATTATTTTATTTATACAAGACACTAATCGATGTTTTATTTCTTACAGTTTCTCATAGCTATAGATTAAAAACAATACAAAATATTTTCTAATAATGTTCTCCAAAGAATAATGAACAATAATATTTTGACGAAACAAAAATTTAAGAATTGATTAAGAAATCTAAAAATAGTTCTTGATTTCAAAATGATAGCCTATGTCTTGGAGGTGACCATACCGCTCGAGCTTGATAACGATGCTTCACAAGTTGAACATGAAGTGTTTGATAAGTGGAAGGAGGATAACAAGGGAGGTCCAAACTATCAATGAATAGAGAACTCCAAACAAAGCATGAGAAAGTCTATAGTGCTTATCATATTCTCATTGCTTTACTAGAGTTATATAGCAAGACACGAGGGTGATCGAGTATGATTAGTGCTTCCTTCTTCGGTATGAGGCTTCGAGAGGGATTACCATTGAATGACCTTGTCATTAAGATGATTAATCATTTAGGACAATTATAGATTGATTCTTCAATCTTATTCTACCAACTAAACCATTTACAACTAATTATAATTTAAATAGGATTGAATGAACTCTTCTTGAGTTGCTCAATGGACTTCAAGAGTTTTATCGATAAAATATTCGTGTTGTTAATTTTAGACATTTTGTATAAAATTACTATTTATAATATCTATAGTACATATTTATTAATAAAGAAATTATTTCAATACATATGTGTATGTTGCTTCCTCTTCTTATTTATACCAATGATAGAATATACATATAAATGTCCAGATAATTTTATTATCTAAATTGGTCCCTACGAAAGTTATATCAATAGGGAATTGATATTGCATAGTAGATATATTACTGCGGGTAATATGATAGTCATGTTATTATAATATTAATGTGGATTAACAGTTAGAGAATTATTTTTCAAACATAACTAAAGATATGATAAATCACACGAACATATGATATCAATGATTCATCATCATATGCTTATACTATTGTGGTAATTATTCTTTTGACCTGAGACGTTATCGTCATCATTCAATATAAATGTACATGATTCATATGGTGTATAAATTTGAGATTAATCATATCTCATATATAAAAACTGATTTAATCATATGTTGTTTATATCATAATACAAATAATTGTAAAAATGGCATCCATTGACTCGATAAAAAGGATTTCAAGGTTTCATTGACTCGATTCAGATTTGAGTTTCTAGTCAGACATTGATAAATACCTAAAATATAAGTCTTTGACCAAAATAATTAAAAATTACATGAAAGTGTAGAATATATTATGTTTTTGATGATAAAATTGGGTACTAAACAAAATTGATAAATTGGATGAAATTGTGTAATATGTTAATTGTGTGCATTTTGTAATATTTAATTTCTTAGCAAAATTAATTCAAAATGATCATATTATACTTACAGTTTTCTATATAGAGAAAGGATTAAATTACAGGAATTTTGAGTAAAGTATCGATACATTAAACAACAAGTATCAATACATGAGAAGTTAACTATCGATACACAGGACAAAGCAATGCATGAGACTATTTACGTATCCTTATTTCAAGACAAAGTATCGATACATAACTGGAAAGAATAGTAAGTATCAATACTCATATACAAAGAGAGTCAAGGCAGTGCAAAAACTAAAGAAGTATCGATATATAGACTGTTAAGAAATTTAAGTATCGATACATTCAAAGGCAAGTATCGATACAAAGACAAAACTAAAATTTCTTATGTAACCAAGTATCGATACATGGAACTGCTCCAGCGATATCTTCAACAAGTATCGATATATGGACAATAAGGTATCGATACATTAAGCATAAGATATCAATACATGTCTTGTCAATACATTGTAATGGTTAGTTCAGAACATTAAATACTGCCATTAATGAAGAACTCAAAAAGCCGTTGAGGTTATTTACTTCGAATATAAAAATAATGAAGTCTGACAAACAAAATATTGTTGTTCACGAATATACTTAGAGCGTTATATCATAAGAACATTCTTCTGCACAATCGATTTATTCTCTCTGTTTTTCATTTATATTTATTCTAGAAAGAGAAAGTATATTTGTTCATTATTGTAAATCTATTCTGTGAGAGAACCTTTTAAATTTTTATTTTGGCATTTATTAATAATTTGTGGGTTTAACTTAATCTCGTAAAAAATTTATTTTGAGGTAACTTCTCCCGTACAAACAAAGTTGTATTTGTGGTTGCCCTTCACCGTCTAAGAAGAAGTTGTAACAGGGTTGCTCTTGACCCATAAAAATAAGATTTAATAATCTTTGGTGTGAGTGGATTCATCCGAGAAGAGTGAATTTAGACTTATAATCAAACTACTATAAAATTATTTGTGCATTCCTCTTTTTCTGTCTTCATAATCTTATTGCATAAATTTCATTTTCGTCACAAGAAGCTTCACTCTTTCATCTCTGCCTTACTTGCAAGGGGAGCAAAATTCATCTCGTAGTAGCTCAAAACTTGATTTACTTCAAATGAGGTGCACAAGAAACCTAGAATCGACATTTTGCAGCTTAAGACAAAAATGAAAAGCAACAAAATGTTTTGCAGTCTACTCCACAAATAGGGGGAATTGATGCAGAAAAGCTGTAGTAGGAGCAGCAGATGAAGCAGCATCAATTATCACAGGGGGGGCATCAAGTCCATGCTGCATATGCCTTACATAGTGGAGTATGTTCATGTTGAATAATGCAATACATGTATCATCTGCGGCACAGGCCATCTATGGGTTAGAATTTTAATTTTATAACTATTACACACTCTTTTACATTTACGTTTAAAAAGTTAAGTTGATAGATTATATGTGGGGTTTCCACACACACCTTTTTACTATTTTTCATTCTCATAATAGTGCTATTGTTGATTGTGCTCTGATTGTCATCTTTTGTTTTTATAGGACAATGGCATTGCCTACTGGAGGAAATTTGTGGCCGAGTATACCCCTTATGCTAAGAAAAGGTGGTGTTTTTCGTTGTATGATAATGCAGGACTCCATACCCTTGGTTTTTTCCCCAAGGCAGCTATGGTTAGTTTTCATGCTGTCTATTATTTCCTTTATCAAAGATAAACAAATATCTTTTCATGATGTCCCTTTTATTTTTTTTCATTCTTTTTTATATAAGCCTGGTTTGTCTATTGCTTATGACTTGAGTTAAATTCGTTTATCCTTGTATACACTAGTCTACTTTTTTCATGCATATATACACTTAACTTCTGACTTAAGGTGGATTCGTTTATCCATATGCTCCTGTATGAATATGTAATTGATGCATATTTTCCTAGATGTTATTTTTCCCGTAAAATATATTTTGATTCTGCTTAGCTTGAAATTGAAAATAGTTTGTTTCTCCTTTGTCTTTTCAGGATGCTTGGCAGTGTGATCTATAGGGATCTAAATCAGGAATAGGGTTTGGTAAGAAATTTAGTAGCTCGCATATGGTTTTAAGTCAGTGACATCTTTAGCTGAATATGTTTGATGGTATGTAATTTCTTTCTATCCTTATCTTCATGGTAGAGGCAAATTTGGCAGCACTTCCATGGCTTAATAAAATAACATTTGAAAGTGACGTGATCGATGACCTCTTGTATCTTGATTTACCACATCAGTGTGTTCTATATTCTAAATTAATGATGTTGGAATTATTGGTGTAGTATGCCCTAGAAACCGTTCGTGCTGTAAGTTTCAGGGTATATTTTATTGTATCATTATATATATATATATGCACTATATATGTATATTAATAAAAGAAATTGTTTCTATTCATATTTGTATGTTGTTTTCTTAATCTATCATACCAATGATAAGAGTACATATGTGAATGCCTTAATAATCAGATTATCTAAACTGTTCCCTACATACGCAATATCGACTAGGCATCGGTATCGTACAGTAGACACACTAGATGTCTCTGATGAATATCATGAGATGATATTAGTACGGATGACATATAAGACATATCATTAGGACATTGGTGTAGATTAACAGTTAGAGAACTGTTTTTCGAACATGACCACAGAAATGATGAATCACATAGAATATATGAAGTCAATGATTCGTCATTTAAACTGTACAAGTGTGCGACATACTCCTTTAACCTGAGACGTCATAATCGTTATCTTATATAGATGTATATGGTTCATGGGGTGTATGATTACAAGACTAATCATGTCTTATATAAGAAGTCGATTTGGTCATGCATTGTTTATATCGAGATACGAATGATAGTCAAGATGGGATTCGTCGACTCGATATAGAAGATTCGAGTTATCGTTAGCTCGATCAAGATTTGAGTTTCCAGACAGATATCAGTAAATGATTGAAGTACTAAAAACCTGGCCAAGTAATGACAAAAGTCATACGAAAGAGTTCGTAAAGACAAGTTTAACGTGTAATGACTGATAATCTGTAAAGATACTGAGTTTAGGATTTTAATTTTCTGTGAACCCTAACTTAGTCAGGATTATACAACGGAGGGATATTATCCACACGGTATATATAATTAGGTTTAAAAGGTTCAATGAAGTTTTTTTTCATTGTGATTTAGGGACTATGACGTATTGGTAGATGTCAACCATAGTCGTTGAGCATTCGAAGAGTTCAAAACAAAATCGATGAGATCGATTTCGACGCACGGCTAACTCCATGGTGAACCTGAGAGGTCACAATAATAAACCCTTTAATTTTCTTCTTTAAAATGAGAGAGAAATATTTATTGTTATCTGATAAGAGGGTTAGCACTCTCAGTGATAACAATCGGCTGAAAATTATAAATCGCTTACACGTTAAATAGTTTAACGATTCTGAAAACTTGATAAATTGACTCGATTATAAGTTAAAGTAAGTTATAATATTTTATTAATATTTTAGAATATAAATGAAATTAATTAAAATTGGTAAAAATAAGTTTGATCGGTTTTAGGATATGTTTGGTATTAAATTATTTATTGAGGGACAAACTTGTTATTTCATCAAATTATTATTTAAAAGTTTGTTTAATAAGCTTAGAATTTATTTGTTATTGATTTAAAAGTTTTGGATATAATACTAATTGATGGTGTTATATATATATATATATGTCATATTTGTATGGATGATGGTTTTCATTTTTTTTGAAAAGAAAAACAAAAAAATTAAAAGCTTTCTCTCCTCTCATTTCTCACGGCCAAGAAGAAGAAATAAAGGGGATTGGATCTCTTGGAGGCAACCATACATTTGGTGCTTGATTCTTCACTATTAAACACTAAAAGTTAGTGTTAGAGCATTGATTACATCATTTATGTCTTAATAAATTCATAAAGCATGTAATAACTCTAATAATTTTTATAAAATTTTTAACAACATAACAGGAATATGGTAGAGCAGTTCAGGAAATTGTATATGAGCAATTTCGTGCTGTTCGTGACGGTAAACTTCGTATAATATTCACTCCTGATCTGAAGGTTAGTTAAAACCCCTTTTATACTGAATTTGTAGATTAATTAACCGTGTTAATCTAAATTTCATGTCCATTATTTTTTTTAGATACTATCTTGGGAGTTTTGTTCATGGTGTCACGAGGAATTTTTGCCTCGAAATTTGGTTGCTCCTCAGGTAATGAGTCTTCATATTTCCGTGCTCTGTTCTTTATTAACGGCTCTTGCTAGATCATATGCTGGTGCTACTTCAATTTGATCTTGTAATTCAGTCTTCTTATACGTTCAAGGTTTATAGTCCTGCGTGGCGAACCTCTAGTTACTTATGTTCTTCAAATATGCCCTGTTTCCAGGTTAATCAGCTGGTTCAAACTGCACAAAAATATCAAAGTACTGTTAACTGTAGTGGATCTGATGGGGCATCACCACATGACTTACAAGCGAATTGCAATTTGTAAGAGTTCAATCTCTTCCTTCTAGCCTGCAAAATTTTGAGCACACCTTCAAATTCAAAACTTAGTAACCTGAGTGCAGAGTTTTGTTTGATTGCATTCCATTCATTGGCCTTTATTTGAGGTCTTCCATTATTTCTATTTTCCTTGCGTTGATTGATGGATGAAGAATTACCATTGAAACCTGTGATGAGAGTATATCATGATTCAAAAAGAGCCTACTGTACACTATTTATTTGCTTTTTATGCATCTAGAAAGTGGGAACTTCACTACAAGGAGTATTTATGATCGAAGTTAATAAGTGTGCTTATTCCTGTTGTGTGGAAAATACAGCCTCTGGTAATGCAAGGTCATAAACATTATCTTGTTGCTTATCATTTTTTTCTGCTAAAGTTTTCTGGTGGCTGGGTGTCAACTTGCAAGAAATACGGAGGTACGGTTGGTTGACAATTTGGGATTTCCAAGAGATATGTCCAGTGTTTGCAGGTACATATAGATAATTCTTTTTCTTTTTTTTTTCTTTTTTTTTTTTTAAAGTTTAAAAGCAATTCTAAATCTTGAAATAATTTTCTGTTTTCAAATTATTATTGTTTTACAGATAGCTGAGATTGTTAGCAGTATGAAAGACTTGACGACTTCCAGCTTGAATAATAACAGTGGACCTATAGGTAAGATGATATATTGCAGTCATCTTGATAGCATACAATATCTATAGATTTGAGCTTTCCTCGTTTGGAGTTCAATTTTGGTTTAATATTAGATAAGGATTTTGCATTTCTTGGTAAATGGAGTAAATTTCTGCTTCTTTCTACTTTTTTGACTTTCAATTCAAGACTTGGCTCTGAGGCTAAAAAATGGTATTACCTGCAATTTGGAGGTTAATATCATACTGTCTTAAAAATAGATGCAAGATAATTGTGGTTTCTTCAGCCAAAAAAAAAATAATTTGAGTACAATTACCATCAATGACTTGGGAAGTGTTTTCTTTTCTTTGTTTTTTTTTTTTTTTCAGCTATGATATCCTCTTGATGAATTGTTGACTGGCCAGAAGTGTTAATTTTGGACTACTTTGTTTTAATTGATTTGATACTGGCATGCAAAATCATATCTGAAGCTGATAACACTGCTGATTACAGAGTGTTTGAAGAATTATTCTCGAGGAAGAAGCACAAATAAGGCCCCGAAACCTGAATCACAAGAGAAGGGAAATACACAGGGTCCGCAAACAGTGGGACAAATTTGATGTCTTCTTTCCCTGTATTTGATAATGGCAAAAACAATAGCTCAAACTTCATTGGTTCTAGGCCTTTGACTGGCTCTGAAGAAGCAATGCTGTCCCTTGCTTATTACGAGACATTGCTGGGACAGAACTCATTCAACGTAGAAATGAGCAAAGGGGTACAGGAGCCTTCTTCATATAGTGGATCTTGTGCGTCTTCAAAATCATTTGAAGGTCGTAAAACCTCCAGGTCTGGACATGTTCAGAATTTATCACTTGATGGCTTGCCAAGTTTCAATTCTTCAGAATACAACCGGAAGACAGAAGAGTCTGATCCAAAAATTGTTGCAGGAGATGATCAATAACAGCAGAACAGCCAGCTGCAGAGGTAGTAATGAGGTGGAAAAATTGAAACATATAACTACTAGTAGTAAAGTTGCTGGATTGACAGCCACAACCAGGGCGAGAGGGATTGATAAGAACAGCAAAATAGCGCCAAAAGTCCCAGGAAATGAGGTGAATAGTGTTGTAAGGAAAATCGGCTCACCTACTAGTATGTATGGTAATGAAAACTTCATCAGAAAGGAAGAATATTTGCCAGAGTTTATTCCGAGCATGGCTGGTGGGTATTCTGATAAGGGGATTTCTGATGGTGGTGGTTCTGACATAAGCTACCGCAGGAAGGCACGTTAATTTCATCTTCAGTGACACAACACACAGCTTCACATGATTTTAGGCTTTTTGTTAACGCAAGTTTTTTGGTGGGTAGCAGCTTTGTTAACAACTGTTACACAAGTTTAATCTTACTCACAAGCTAACTCTCAGTATAAGCTGCATTAGCAAATGTACACAACTTGGAAATTGTAATCATGGCAATGTGGTTGATACTGGATACCTACCCTGTTCTAGTTTATACTGGGGTTGTGCTTGTCAAACAGAGTTGGATTATATAACACTGTGTCTCAGAGTTACATGGGCCGAAGACTAAACAGTACAGAGAAACCCTAGAATAATAAAAAATGTAGCCGCCAAAACTAACATAGGATGTTTCAATCCCATTTTTGGCAAAAAAAAAATTGATTAAACATTTCTCCACTTATTTTCAATAACCAAAATAGCATCCAGGCTAAAAACGAGGATGTCCTCACTTCTACCGAAAAAGATATCGAGCCCAAATATACCACATCATCATTCAATTATCAAGTAGCATTCATTTTACAAAATACCATACAAGAAGCCCTCGATAATTACACACTAATAGGCAATAACATATACAGTCTCATAAAAGGACAAAAATTGACTATTAGTATGATTCCGCTTTCTAACATTACCCTACTCTCTACAAGACGTGGGATTTCCTACATTGAGTGGTTAAATGCTGATCAAAATTGCTTTAACCTCTGTGTACGTTTACTTGGGTATATTAGAACAGAATCTAAACAAAGACCTCCTTTGGTGTGCGTGCAATCAATTTGGGTCATGGAGAATTTAATCTTGGTTATTGGATTGGCATTCTCGACAACAAAATCCCCAACATGGTATTGAATCCATTTTCCAGGTTCATCCAAGATGCATTGAGAAGAAGCATGCTGACTGTCTGACGTCCACAGCTGAAACTGCACAGGCTTTCTATCCCAACCATGAACATGTTCTGTGTTGCAGACCCGGCGACCAAATCTCTTGGAGGTCCGTCCTAACTGCAGTCTGAAGAATATGCTATATGTTCCTGCTGCAAATGGGAACTCAACCTCCCCGTCAACTTCAAACCACCAGATTTGCTGAAGATATGCAACTGAAGCGAATCTGAACACAAGGAAAAGAAATTCCAAATCAATACCAGTATTCTATATTGCAATTAAGTGCAATAACAAAACAGCAACAACAAAATCTCACCAGAATCATATTTACTACTATCAATCTTGATTTACTTTTATTATAACATGCAGCTTCAAGCATAATTTAGAATGGGAACCATAGGCATTGATATGATATAGGGGGTTAATGGTAGCCCACAAACATACATAGAAAATATCAAGCAACACACTGACTTTAATCTACCATAATTATAAAATATTCTTGTTTACACAAAAAAAGTCAAGATGTATTCATTACCCAAACAAATTAAGTTAAGCTTGAAGTATACAAGAAACTACAAGCTCCCACGGGATTTGTAAACCAAACTAACCAACGCAAGTTTGAAAGAACTCCCACCTCCAGGAGGAGAAAGTGGTCAAAAACAAGTGACCGTCATAATCTAGGATCTACTTTTTCCTGGGATGCAACCTTGTAGAATAACTATACATTTTCAGAACAGAATTTCAGCATCCCCACCAATATCATCGCATCATACAACCAGGATTCACATAATATAATTAAAAATCGGTAGTGAAAATATCATGGCACCATACTATCTAGATTCAGATACTATAATTAAAAGCTGACAGTGAAAATAACAAAAAACCTCCTTTGAAGAAATTCAGCAAGCAATTGTTCCGAATACCGACCATCTATCAGCCAATCTAAAAAAATACTACATGATAAGAGTCTCAAAAAATTTTCATTCACATGGAAAATTATTTAAAAATAAAAAAGGTTCCAATAAATCTCACCTAGATTCCTCAGTCGGAATATGATTCCAATATCTTCGATCGTCAATACCAGTGATTGCTAACCCCTTTGAAGAAATCGATAAACAGACACCCCCAGTACTCTTATCAAGCCAAACTTTCTGAAACCAACCAAAATATGCAAATTCATCAACAACAAAACTGGAGAATAGTAAAATGATTTTAATAATTTCTTTCTATTTTCGATTTCTTAGAAAACACAAAGTTCATTCCAAAAGAAAAAAGAAACTTTCTTGCATCAACATCCGATCAGACAAATTAAATCGTTGTTAGCAACCTAATGATTAAGGTTGTCCATATCCCCAAACACCCACCAGAATTTAATTTTTCTCACTTATCTCAGAATCCAAAAATAAAATTATTATTTACCTTTGTTCCACCGTCCAAAGTATTAATTCGACAAAGCCTGGCATAAATCTCTCTCTTACCCATATTTTCTTTCAGATCACCAAACACTTTTTCGATCAAATCGAGATAATTTGAAGGCAATTTTGATTCCCAAACAAATTCAGCCAAAGAAGCTCCACGAAAAGCTTTATTAAGCTTAGCCAATTTGCATATCTCAGGTGGATTCAAATTCCCGATAATCAAAGCCACACAACTCTCAGGTAAGTCCCCAAGACCCGGTTTCGTTGTCAAAGAAGGAGATGAACCATTTGGGTCTCCGAACAAAGCAGAAAGACTCGAACCCATTAAGGTAAAACTAAGAACACAGAACACGAACACGAACGAAGAAAAGAACAAATGAAATAAACACAGAGAACTTCAAAGTTCTGTGAATCAAAGAATTTTTGTAAATCGAGGGAGAAAGAGAGAGTTGACAAAAGGGCTTAGAGAAAACTTGTAGATGTCGTTGCTGCACACGGACGCGTACACATCCTTTGAGGTTAGATATTGATTTTGATTCTTTTTCTTGCCTTTGCCTGTTTATTTGTCGAGAAACAAAGAGAGAGAGAGAGATTGAGACAGAAAATGGGGATGACAGGAAGGATTTGTGGAGATTTTAATTTATGGGAAAGAATTATTTTTTATTTATAGAATGGATGAGATTTTAACCGAATTAGTTCATTTTTTAAACCGTCAAAATAATCCAACTTTTTAAATAAAATATTTCGCTGGATTTATTTTCTTCTTGTTTTATTTTTATAACTTCATAATTTAATATATCTTATTTTAAAATTTATTTAAAATATTTTTTAATTATCAACATAAAATAAATCCCTCTCAACTCAATCTTTATCAACTATTTTTTTCCTTTTTCGTACAAATTAATTTAACAGTTGATGTGATATATTTATATTATTATTATTATATAATTTATTTTTTATTTTTATTATTTTTTTATTCTATCAAAATATAGAGTATATAATAAAAATAATAATATATTAAATATTACTTGAAAAGATAATTTTCCTATAAAAATCTTTTTGAAACAGTTGATGCCTTATTTTTATTCATTAACAATGATTTGAAATGTGAGATTTACAAGACATGAGATAGGTGACAGTCGGACTTACAAAGTTTTGGTGCTTTGGAAAATTTCAAAACAAATAAAGAGATTTTGGACCACTAATTTCAATTGCTCTAAATCAATAACAAATTGACAATAGATTTTTTTAAATTATTTTTTGATATTTTGAATTCATTATTCGAAATTTTTTAATTTAAATTTAAAATTTTATTTTATTAAATAATATAATCAAAATATTTACACTAAAAAGAATAATGTCTATAAATTACACTAGTTGAGGTATTTTCAGCTTAAAAAACAAAAAAAAAATTGACAATTTTGATAGATTAAATTTTATCCTTAATAATTAATAATTATTAAGTTGTTAAATGTAGATTTTTTTTGTATCTAAATAAATTTGAATTAAATTTTGAATATTAAAAAATAAATATATTATTAATAGATTAGAATTTTTGATTCTGTTATTCCACAACAAACCTTTTGACAGTTATGAATGTGATCCGTTTCTAGATTAGTTATCGTCATTAAAATTTATCTATTTCAAATCGTTATCCTCTCTGTAATAAAATCAATATCATCTAATCAGATTTGAATTCTGTTAAAATCAAGTTACAAAGAATTGGATAAGATTAAATTAAGTAAATTGGATTCAGATCAACAAATTAAAACAAAACAAAACTTCTATAAAGTAAAAAATAAATAAATAAATAAATAAACCACCCCGACAACCTGGATTCCAAAATATAATGCCTAAACAGACCCACGTTGCACTTCCTGGATCCAGAAAAAAATTAGCACATAAAAATACATAAGGGTTTAAAAAAGACTTTCAATTTCTATGTTTATATTAGAAATTTATGAATATTATATTACAATATATTAAAATATAGATAATATAATTTTATAAAATAATATTTATTTATTGTAAGAAAATTTGTGACGATCATCCGTATAATTTCTTTAAATATTATTTATCTCTAAGTAAAATATTAGTAATAAATACTGTCCTCTTATATAGCTTAAAAAAAGGATAATAATTTATTGATTAAAAATAAAAAATTTATTTTTATTACATAAATTTTTTTTTTTTATTATATAAATTTTTATCTTTAATCTTATAAATCTTTAAATTAAAATAATAAATTTTTTAAAAAAAATATTTTAAATTTAATTTATAATTTTAATATATTATATTTTATAATAAAAAATTTAAAATTTAAATTTAAATATTTTTATCATCCCTTATATATAGAATTTATATACAATAATTATCATAAATTTTTAATATATATTCTATGTATCATAGCACATATAAAAAATAAATAAAACTATCATAATATCTAATATCTGTTTTTCAACTCAAATTCCATTTCAAATGAATAATTTAAAACAAAATCACAAAACATTTCTTTATAACAAAATGATTGATCTCAAACCACATTTTTATCAAATTCAAATAGTTATCATCATCGAACATTTATTTTCGAATCTTCATCGATCTCAGATCAAGAAAACATACAATACAATCCATAATCATTACACTTCATTTTTCCGAGACATATCAAAGTCAAGTTCACAAGAAAACATACATGAAATTCTTAAATTTATCAAGTACAAAAATATAAATACTTTCGTTTCTTTCGAACAAAAGAATAATAAAAAGCATTTTAAAAAAATACATCACCAACACATAGATATCCCATCAAGAAGATATGTGATAAGTGATTAGGTGATTGTCCTAAGAATCTCCTATCTTAAAAATCTTTATCTCAAAAATTTCATCACCTCATACATTTCATCTTAGGATTTTCATCGTCTCGGATTCTAGGGTGACATAGATTTTTTCTCAAGGTTTTTTCTTCTCAGTCATCAGTTACATATCTCAGCCCAAGCATCCAATAATTGGGGTTTGCAGACATTCTTCGCTCCAAGAGTCAGGCCAACCTCTCAGGGGGGCAACCCAGTTGGTGCACATTCAGCAATTGCTCCAGACAGGAATATTTTTTATATCCAGTTTACAGGAGATCCCTGATCAGGGTACCTGTAGACACGTGTCCCTCTGTTCAAAAATAAAAATGAGTGCTGACAGTAAATCCACTATTGAGGTAGTCGCCCACCATAAATCCACCCGTCCTATCCTCTGATTATCTTCAGGTGATGGGACGGTGTTAGGCTTATAACCTACTAAAATGTCAACATCATTAATGATATTTGGTTACACACTATCCCAATATAGACATCTCATCATTCCCATTCTCCGATACCAAGTCACTATTAGAAGGGAGTACTATATAAAGATAGCTTCTTCAACGAAAAGAAGATTTTTTTTGGAGAACTTTTTTGGACTTTTGGATTCTTTTGGGAGAAACACTTTGGGACTGAGAAAGATTTGGCAACATCACTCTCTTCTCCTCAACGTCTCTTTGGTAACCTCGATATTTTCTTTTGTATTCGCCATTTC
>JAVXUL010146258.1:0-14456 GCA_035590515.1 Trichilia minutiflora
TGGTAAAACTCGATGTAAACTTTGTGGTACGATATATTCGCACAAAAAAGGGGATGGGTTAGGTACCCTTAAGAGACATATAGATAAAAAATATACAGAATACTTAGAAAATTTACAAACACAAATACAAATCAGAACAACTGGTGGGATGGTAGATGATACTTTTTGATTTAACCCTACTGTATCGAGAGATGCAGTTTATCAATGGTTGATCGTAGATGATTAACCATTTACACAAAGTGAATCTCCGCATTTTGTGAAGATGATGTAACAACATCAACCTGCTTTTAAGAAAATACCTAAGATCACAGCACGAACACATGCACTTAAACAATTTGAAAAGATGAAACAAACTTTGATTACTATTTTAGAATCTAGTAACTGTACATTTTCGTTGATATCTGATAATTAAAAAGGTGTCAACGATTTGTATTATATTTGTGTTACTTGTCAATGGATTGATGATGATTGACAATTAAACAAAAGAATCATAGCATTTAAACCTTTTGAATTTTCACATAAAGCTAGGGCTATTGCAAAGTGTTTGAGGAAAAAATGTAGGGGTGACACGTGGATGCCCTGTTAGCAAGGCACATGTAGGTGGCCAAGAAAAACCCTACACAGCTCGTGTCATATACACCCCGTCTCAGATATCTCCTTACTCAGGGAATACATGGCCTCAGGTAAATTCTGCCTCGGGAATCCCTCTTCTTAGGGATTTCATAGCCCCAGTGATTTTTGTCCTAGGTAATCGGCATCCCAAGACAATTAATGAAGTCTCAGGATTCTCATCGCCTTAGGTGCCATGAGGATTGAAGCTCCTTCTCAGACATGGCGCGGTCATCTGCAGTACGCCTCAGGCATCCAACAGCATCAACTGAGATAAGTCACCTCCCTAGAAACCCAGATAGCTTCTCAAGACCAGTTTGTAAGTAATCCCTGATCAGCAGACATATGCCCCCTCCTTCATATCAAAAATGAGAATGGTTACTGACAGTTGGCCCCTTAAATGTACCCGTTCCATTCTCTGATCATTTTTTCAGATAATGGGACAGTGTCAGGCCTATACCCCTGCAGATATGTCAACATCATCAATGAAATTCGATTGCACATTGTCCCATGTCAGACGTCACATCCTTCCCATTCTCCGATGCCAAGTCACTATTCAGGAGAGAGACATTATATAAGACCTTTTTCTTCAACTTGCAGAGGACTTTTCTTTTGAACTTTTAGGGGGACTTTTTCTTTTTTCAGATGACTTCTTCTTCGACTTTAGGACTTTGTTTCTGGAATCTCTCAAATTTTAGGCATTTTGACAGGAACCTTCCCAAAAGTTTACACTTCATATATATATTTTCGTTTGGTAGCCTTGGGGTAAAGATTCCACACACTTTTTCTCATTTTTAAGCCATTTCCAATTTTCTTTCTATTGCTTCCGTCGAAATCTATTTCTTTTTTCCTCCGTATTATTTCTGACTTAGGCATCGAAGTTTCCTAATCAGAAACCCTTCCCGACGTCACTCCATAGGTGTTTGTTGTCTTTGCAGATTTAGGAGGTGGAGCCTCGTCGAAAACAGTCACACGTTCAGTCGCTCTCCAATGAAAAAATCTCCGTTCAACAACAGTCACATCGCCCTCGCACCTCACCAACTAAGTCATTCCTCGTTGGTCATGAGGAGGGTTCACGGACAATTCTTGCACCAACAACTGACGCTGTTTGTGGGAATCAAATAAAAAACCATCAAAGTACTGTACATGAAAGAAGAAAAGAGGAAGGAACATTTTTCTGAAGACTTCTGAGAAAATATTTTCTACAGTTTTCCTTAGAAAAATTCAGAGATGATAAAAAGAAGACAAGCAGAGAAAGGTTCCATCTCTAGCAAAAGTACTACCCGTGCGGGAGGCAGACACGTAGACAGGCTTCTAGCCAGCAGGGTTGAAGCACTGGAGAGGGAGCTATTGGAAGTTATGAGGTAAATGGTCAGGGAACCCGTCTCTCTAGGGGAAGAGAAAACGCCTCTTGTTCTTGAAGGGTAAGAAATTCAAATTCCCTGAAGCGATCGTGCAGAGAGAGTTCGAGGATCCAAAGAGATATATCGCTATGTGCTTGTGCAAAGACTAACACTCAGGCAGAAAGGGAAGGCCAAGATGACTGAGAGGTCGGAGGAATTTCGTATGCCTCAGGGGATTAACAACCCCTTCAAGATCTATGAAAGGCATGAACACCGAAGAAATATGAGTGACGGAGATTTTAAAAGGATGGGTCAATTAAGAATTGAGCCCAGCTTTACTTCCTCAGATATGAGGTGTTACCTAAATGAGAAAATATCCGGGAGAAGGAAGCAGCAGCAACGGTCAGTCGAAAGGAGATGGAAGAATGTGTGAAGAGAATGCTGTATGAAATGGGGGCTTATAACATCCCTGCTCAGGGAAGAAATCCAGAAGTTAACCAAACTCCCCCCTATGGGTCTAAATCTCCTTTTTCAGAAGAGATATTATCCTTAGTCCTTCTCAAAAAATTCAAGATACCCCAGTTGCCTTCCTACTCAAGAAAAACTGATCCGTCCTTGCACGTTGACATGTTTAGGGAAATGATGTTAATTCAGGGGTTAAATAAGTTACAAATATACCGTCCTTTTCCCCTGATTTTATAAGGACCAACAAGGCGTTGGTACAAGAGTATACCCTCGGCTAGCATTACTAGTTTCAGTCAATTAGTGGCGCTCTATGAAAATGAGTTCAGGGGAGCCGTGGCCACCAGTCAAAATCTGAGCACGTTGCTGTCAATGCACTAGGGACCAGAAAAAACGCTGAAAAACTTCGTGTAGACATACCACGAAGAAGAGATGGAGTTGAGGGCCTACCATCACCCTCTAGGTCTAGAAGGGTTGAAAAAAGGCCTACGGTTGGAAAGGGCTTGGTATGCTATCCACCAATGCATTGTAGATACGTATGAGGCAGCCCGACTGGAACTGTTGGACAAAATTGAGATTGAGGGTGAAATGATTCTAAAAATGAAGGAAGAATCTCGCGCAGTCCCAGCCAGGAAGGAATATCCTTAGGAGACGCATTGAAGAGAAGAAGGAGACTGTCATGGGTGTCAGAAGTATGATAGAGGAGATAAGGGTCAGAGAAAGCTTTCATCCCAGTACCTCAGAAACGAAAGGTCATGAAAGCAACATTAGGGCAGAAACTCTCCCAAGAGAGTGAAACAGGTGGCCACTCAAAATTACACTCCATTGAAGGCTCCTCTATTCAAAATTTATGAGTACGCAAAGGGTCAGGGTCTCCTGGCCCCCAATCCCCAGACCATAAAAACAAAGGTGCCTAAGAGGACCAATGATCGATTTTATGAATTTTACAAAGCGAGTGGTCACACCACTGACCAGTGCGAGGATCTGAGGAATTAAATCGAGGTGCTAGTCAAAAATAGTTATCTCACGAACTATATTGATTCTTAACACCTCCTCCCGGGGTTTAGGCAGCATCAGGATAGGGAAGACTATCCTGGGCTGGATCCCGACATCATGGTCATATCAAGAGGTCCAACCCTTATTGGGATCTCTAATAGCTTCAGGAAGAATTATGTGTGCTATTCATTGCCCAACCACTCTTCAGACATCTATGTGATGAATGTGCGGGCGGATAAAAGGCCTAGAGTCGCCATCATTCCCATCATGTTCACGGACGAGGATGAAGTAGGGGTCCATTACCCCCATGATGATGCCTTGGTGGTGACAATGAGGTTTGCTTCCAAACAGGTCAGCAAAATTTTGATTGATATAGGGAGTTCGACTGATATAATCTTCAAAGATACCGTGGGCTCCCTGGAAATAGAGGACCTGGAATTGACTCTGTCGAATTCCACCATAAGTAGATTCGAGGATTCCTCCATCACTCCCCTGGGATCAATACAGTTATCGATCACCATGGGGGAGAGGCTATACCAGAAGACCACTATGGTATATTTTCAAGTGGTCGACTTAAAGAAGCCATATTCTGCCATTCTTGGAAGGTTCTTCTTAAGGAACACAAAAGCGGTGGAAAGCATCCACTACTTGAAACTAAAGTTTCGGGCTGGAGAAGGGATTGACATCGTAAGGGGGAATCAACGAGAAGCTAGATCATGTTTCAACACTTCTTCCAAGCAGGTTTATTGTATTCGTAAGAGGCCATTGGAAGTTTCTTCTGACCCTATCACGAGTCGTACAAACGATGAAAAAATGGGATATTGGAGACAATATGTAGCTTTTACTAGCCATCAGGTTAGGGAGAGCGAGGAGCCACCAATTCCCAGGTTAGAACCAGAAAAAACCTTGACCAACGTGGTTCTGGATGAGCAGCACCCTGAAAAGACCATGAAGATCGGCACCCAACTGAGCCCTGAGCATAGACAAAGCATGATAGAGATCTTGAGACGGAATGTGAATATATTTATTTAGAGTCATGCCGACTTACTAGGTATTGAAAATAGGATTATAACTCATCAGCTTGCGGTTAGCCCTTTACACAAACTCGTCCACCAAAAGAGAAGAGTCTTCAACGCTGAAAGGCAAAGGGCCATCAGGGAAAAGGTGGATAAACTGCTTAGAGTGAGATTTATCAGGGAAGTAAAATACCCAGATTGGTTGGCCAATATTGTGTTGGTCAAGAAAGCTAATGGAAGTTGGAGGATGTGTGTAGATTTCACCGACCTAAATAAAATGTGCCCAAAGGACAGTTTTTCCCTACTCTGAATCGACCAGCTAGTGGACTCTAGGCAGGACATGAGCTGTTAAGCTTCATGGATGCATTTTCAGGGTACAATTAATTCTCGCTGCATCCACCAAACCAAGAAAAGACAACCTTTATCACTGATCAGAGACTGTAATGCTACCAAATTATGCCTTTTGGTCTGAAGAACGCAGGGGCCATTTTTCAAAGGTTGGTGAACAAAGTTTTTAAGCCTTTGATAGGATAATCCATGAAAGTTTACGTGGATGATATGATTTCAAAGTCCATCAAGGCTGTAGACCATCCTTTCCACTTAGACCGGACCTTTTTACTTTTCAGGGAGTACTAAGTGAAGTTAAATCCCGAGAAATGTGCTTTTAGAGTTAGGTCAGAAAAATTTCTAGGCTTCATGGTTAGTAAAAGAGGCATCGAGGCTAACCCCCGAAAGATATAGGCCATTTTGGACTTGAAAAATCCCAACACGTTGAAGGAGCTATAAAGTCTAACGGAAAGACTGGCGGCTTTGAGACGATTCATTTCTCGATTCACTGACAAGTGTTATCCTTTCTTCAAGGCTGTAAGGAGGGGCAATAGAATGGCATGGGATGAGGAATGCGAAAGATCCTTTAAGCAACTTAAGGATTATTTAGCTTTTGCCCCGCAGCTGGTTAGCCCCTCGCCAAAGAAAACGCTTTATCTTTACCTGGCTGTTAGTGAACAAGCAATCAGCTCAGTGTTGGCAAAAGAAGATTCTTAGCAATTTCAAAGGCCTATTTATTACACCAACAAGGCCTTGGTAGATGCTGAGACGAGGTACTCAGCACCGAAGAAGTTATCCCTGGCTCTTGTCATAGCAGCCAAAAAATTACGGTCTTATTTTTAAGCTTACCCTATAGTGGCGCTGATAAACCAACCACTGCGATAAATTCTCTACCGACCTGACCTATCAGGGTGACTGGTCAAGTGGGCAGTCAAACTCAGCAAATTCGACATCAAGTTCCAACCTCGCAAGGCAATGAAGGGGCAAGCTCTTGTGGATTTTGTAGTTGAGCAGACTATTGTAGAAACACTGGCCATAGCTCAACCATCCGGCCAACCAAAGGCAATGGAGGTAGATCATCCCGGGTAGAAGGAGTCTTCTACATGGCACCTATAGATGGATGGGTCAGCCAACCAGGGTGGAGGAGGTGCAGGTATTATACTGATCGGGCCAGAGAAAGAGGAGGTCAAGTATGCTTTAAGGTTTTTTTTTCCTGTAACTAACAATGAAGCGGATTATGAATGTTTGTTATCAGGATTGAGAACAGCTCAAGAGATTGGGGTTCGTAAACTCATCGTAAATAGTGATTTACAACTTCTTGTGAATCACTTAAATGGATCAAATCAAGCTCGCGAGAAAAGTATAAAAGCTTATCTATCAGAAGCGCAGTGCTTGATCGATCAATTTGAGATGGTGGAGATGCGAAAGAATCCCCAATCCAAAAACCTCCTGACGAACGCTTTATCAAAGCTCGCCTCTTCTCTCACCAAGAATATCCCCAGGGCAATTCCTGTGAAAACCCTAGGATAAAAGAGCACCTCTTTCCCTGAGAGCAGCAGTGTCTTGGAAACTCAAGAGGAACCCGCTGCATGGATGGAGCGAAACTTAAGGTACGTCAATGAAGGCACCCTGTCACCTGACAAGAATGAAGCTCTCTGAGTCCAGAGAAAGGCTGCCAAGTTCACTGTGATAGAAGGCACTCTATACAAGAGAGGAACAAGCACCGCTTACCTGAGATGCCTAAATCCACAAGAAGCAGAAAGGGTGCTAGATGAGATGCACCAGGGAACTTGTGACAATCACAGTAGAAGCAAGAGTTTTCTCTATCGAGTGCTCAGGCAGGGGTATTAATGGCCATCCATAAGGGAAGATGCCCACCAGCTGGTGCAGCAGTGCCACACTTGTCAGGTATATGCAAACATTCCCCGGTAACCTCCAGAAAATTTGACAACCTTCTTGAGTCCCTGGCCTTTCGCACAATGGGACCTAGACCTGCTGGGTAGAAGCAAAACCTTTATCTAAGATCACTGAGAAGAACACTATCACTTTCATCCGTAAGAGCATTCTCTATCGACATGGTGTCCACAATGTCTTGATCGTTAACAACGGGAAGCAGTTCGATAACAAGAGAATGGATGAATTCTGCAGCGATTGGAATATTGATCTAAGGCTAGCATCCCCAGCTCATCCAAAGGCAAATGGTCAAGTTGAGGCAGTCAACAAGACCATCAAAAAGTTGCTCAAGAAGAAGTTGGGTGAGAGAAAAGGAGCTTAGGCAGATGAACTTCTAGAAGTTCTGTAGGCCTATCGGACCACCGCAAAGGTGGCCACAGGGAAAACTCCTTATTTTCTAACCTATGGGTTTGAAGCAGTAGTCTTAGCCGAAATGGACATCCCCACTTTTCGTACCTCCCATTACAGTGAAAAGGAGAATGAGCAAGTCATGCGCCTTGAGTCAGATTTTCGAGAGGAAACCAGGGATTAAGCTCTAATCAGGACAGCTGCTCACCAACAAAAGGTATCCCGGTCCTATAACCGTAGGGTATGACCCCGTTCTTTTAGAGAAGGTGATCTTGTCCTAAGAAGAATCACCCTCAATATCCGAATAGCATCGGAGGGATCCCTGGGACCTAACTGGGAAGGATCATATTAAGTGATCGGGGCAGTCAAGCCAGGAACATACAAATTGACCCGACCAGATGATGACATCTTGAGTAAAGCCTGGCACGCGGAGATGCTGAAGAAATACTACTCCTGAGAGAATTCTTCCTCAGGATGGTCAGTTGAAGCTTGTAACACTCAGTTGTAAAATTCATTTTCCATATGAATAAAAGTAAAGTGTTCAAGTATATTCTTCTTAGCATCTCCTTACTTCATTTTTTGTGTAAATCTAAGATTAAGGTTGGCTATAAGTCCTAAAATCCCTTAACACTTAGTCATGTGTATGAAGGCCTATCTGTCCCAGGTATCATAAGCCCTTAGGTTCAATTAGACATCCTTTATGATTAAGTCCTGGTTCGTACTAAGGTATAGTAAACCCTGATCAAGTAAGGTATATTAAAGGCCTATCCGTCCCAAGTATCATAAGCCCTTAGACTTAATCAGCCATCCTTTGTGATTAAGTCCTAGTTCGTATTAAGGTATAGTAAATCCTGATCGAGTAAGGTATATTGAAGGCCTATTCGTCCTAAGTATCATAAGCTCTTAGGCCCAATTGGGCATCCTTTATGATTAAGTCCTGGTTCGTATTAAGGTATAGTAAACCCTGATCGGGTAAGATATATTGAAGGCCTATCCGTCCTAGGTATTATAAGCCATGAGGCCCAATTAGACATCCTTTGTCATTAAGTCCTAGTTCGTACTAAGGCGTAGTAAACCCTAGTTGGGTAAGGTATATTGAAGGCCTATCCGTCCTAGGTATCATAAACCCTTAGGCCCAATCGAACATTCTTTGTGATTAAGTCCTGGTTTGTACTGAGGTATAGTAAATCCTGGTCGGGTAAGGGATATTGAAGGCCTATCCGTCCCAGGTATCATAAGCCCTTAGGCCCAATCAAGCATCCTTTGTGATTAAGTCCTAGTTCGTACTAAGGTGTAGTAAACTTTGGTCAGATAAGGTATGTTGAAGGCCTATCCGTCCCAGGTTTTATAAGCCCTTAGGCTCAATCAGACATCCTTTGTAATTAAGTCCTGGTTCGTATTAAGGCGTAATAAATCCTAATTGGATAAGGTATATTAAAGGTCTACCCATCCTAAGTATCATAAGCCCTTAGGCCTAATCGAGCATCCTTTGTGATTAAGTCCTAGTTTGTACTAAGGCGTAATAAACCCGAATCGGGTAAGGTATGTTGAAGGCCTATCCGTTCCAGGTATCATAAGCCCTTAGGCCCAATCAGGCATCCTTTGTGATTAAGTACTGGTTCGTACTAAGGTATAGTAAACCCTGATCGGGTAAGGTATGTTGAAGGTATATCCGTCCTAGGTATCATAAACCCTTAGGCCCAATCAGACATCCCTTGTAATTTAAGTCTTGGTTTGTACTAAGGCGTAGTAAACCCTAATCGAGTCAGGTATATTGAAGACTTTCGAGGATCCTCACCAACGCCCCCTCCCTGTTTTGAAAGGACACTTGACCCCGAAGAATCTATAATCACTTTATAAAGTAAGAAAGAGAAAGAAAGCTTACGAAGTGTAGAATTTCATTATGTATCTCTTCATTAAATGAATAGAAGTGTACATGTATCACATATACATACAACAAGGAAAAGAAGATATAGATACAGTGGGGTCGGGAAAATTTACAAAATCCTACAAAAATATTCTAAGTCCTAAAAACCTATTTGAGAGTCCCCTTCCTTTACTCTAAGATATCCACCACCTGGTCTTCGACCTGGGGTGTAAGGGCAACATCTTCATTTCCTTGGCCTGGGGTAGGGGCAGGGATTACTTCCTTTGGATTTTCCTGGGGAGTGGGGGCCTTTTTTTCCTCGTCAGCTGGGTCCCCTTCTTCAGCAACTTCTATTGTCTCCTGGGTCGATGTCTCAAGGAGCTGCTGTGCAACAGCTGTCCCTGAAGACCCCGAGATATCCCGGCCCAGTTAATCGAAGAGCCACCTCAGATCTAACTGTGGGTACTCTTGAAGAAAAAGACGGCTAGTCAGATTAACGCCCACATTTACTCCTGTGTATGATGGGCCTCGAGTTGGGAGGGTACTACCCATAGCTCTTGAGACTACTCATCGATGCAGTGCTGTAAGGTTTTGTTCGTTTTCTCCAAGGACTTACACTCCTCCTAGAACCCTTGAGCCTTCCTTCCATTTCTTTATAATGGATGACGATCCAAGAGTTTTGTTCTTTTAGCTCGACGTTTTCATCTCTTATGGCCTGACAGATGTCGTTCACTTTCTTGAAGCGACCTTTGGTTGTCTACCTGGCCTTCTCAGCTTCTGCCTTCTTTTTCTCTAGCACTGGGACCCGCGCCTCAACCTTAAATAACTTTCTTTGTAGGCCCGCTCCTCCTGGATCCATTCGGATTTCACCGAGAGAAGCTGAGACTTCTCCTCCTCCAGGCCAGTGATCTTGGCCATCAGCTCCTCCCTCTCTTTGGAGGCGCTCTCCCGGACCAAGGATAGGGCTTTCTGAGCTTTCTTCTCCAGTTTTTTCACCATGTCAAAAGCCCTTTTGGGGATCTGGATAGCTTCTTGAAAATCTGCAGCGAATATGTCCAAGATGAAGACACTCTGCGTAAGAAAGACACTGGTCAAACAAGGGGGTTATTAACTAGAACTGGGATTTTTTGAAGCAAGGATAATACTCATCCGATGGGCGTGAAAGCTCATGGATTCGAGCGCTTCATCAGGGGACATGTTTTCAATCTCTTTGCTTTCCTCGGGATAAACTGCTTCCCTGCCCTGGTTCAACAGAGGAAGCAGATGTCCAAAAGTTTTTCTTTTATTTTCAAGAAAATCTTTCACCTCTATGACAACCGAATCCTCTATCGCCTCGATTTTCGAGGGAAAGGGGGTCATCAATTATAAAGAGAGGCGAGTCCTCCTGCCCTCGCTTACTTTGACCTCTCGGGTCTTATCCGTCCCCGGGACCCTCTTGTATTATGCCCGAGGATCTGGGCGACTGCAGCGCTATCCTCAAACTTCGGGACAGTTTTGGGCACAGGATCTACGGGGCGAGGAAGAGAAATGGTTTTCTTCCCCTTCTTCCTCGCCTTTTCCTGACCTTCCTCCAAGGGCCTTTTGCCCTTGTCTTTCACCTAGGACGAGCTAGTCCTGGAGAAGCGCTTCTCCGACTCGTCCCTGGGTGGCTCCTTGAAGGAGATACCCTTCTGTTTGGGGCCTTTCGTCCTCTTGTCCCCCTCTTCAGGGATGCTCTTGGCATTGCACTTCATGGGCCCCTTGTCCTTATTAATAGGGGTCTTCTGTTTGGGGTCAGCCAACTCCACCCCTTTTGAACCCTACTTTGAAAGCAGCCCCAGCAACACATTGGCTGTCTTTTGTTTCTTGTCTGCTACAATACTCTTCGTACCTACAACTGTGCAAAGATAAGTAAAGAAATCAGAGAAATTCAGGAAAGAGAGGAAATTTACCCGAATACACTCGTTGAGACAACGCTAAGGGTCTGCTACCTTTGTTTCTATGAGTTCTGATTTTTGTCAACTCATTTCTGGTCATCGCTTTCAGCACCAACCCAAATTTCACCTGAGCATCTACACTCAGAAGTGTTTTGACGTCATAGGGAACCAGAGACTCCACCTTGTTGATCACGTCAATTGGAATCCTTGGTTGGTCCCTGTTGATTTCTGCACAGAATGAGGTCAGTTAGAATTTTTTTATTTCTTTCTTTTGATAAGCAAAAAACTTTTTGGATTTTTCAGCTTGTTATACCTAGCTCCCGAAAAGCTGTATGAATGGCCTCCTGAAGAGATTCCGCCCAGTTACTATTGATCATAAACCAGCGATCTTTCCAGTCCTTGTTATAGAAAGGACTCCCCTTTATCTTTGGTTGGAATCCTGGACGGATTTGTAGTTAGTACCACCCTGGATATTAACTGGTATTTTTCTTGAGAGTGTCAAAATGCAGCACCTCATCCGGGGTGGGGGCAGGGGACTTCACTTCAGCCTTCAACACAAACAGGCCCCCTAAGTACCCTTCAATTGTTCAGGGTCAGTTGGTAGGGGGGAATGTCAAAAACCTTGAACATGTGCGTAAAGTATGGCTGGAGGGGGAACCGAACCCCCAACAATAGGTGTTCTTCATTAAAAGCAACCTCTTCTGATCCCAAGGCACTCAGGATTTCTTTTGCCCTGGGGACCCTGAGCTGAACATACTTAGGGATGTCGTATATTTAACAGTAAGTCTCCAAGTCCGCCTCAGTGATAGTCAAGGGGAACCAATCCACTTCATTGGGTCCCCTGGACAGGGCATGCCTAGTGGTTTTCCTCTCATCCTCCCCCCTCTCATAGGTAGGGGTTATAGCATGGATAAACTCCTTTTAGGGAGCAGTATCTCACCGGCCATCTCTTGTGAAGAGTTTGTAGCAAAAAGTATGCTAAAAGGATGAAGAACAGTGAGAGCAGGAAGCAAAAAGGTTTCGGAAATGGAAAAAATCCAAGAAGATGAAAATTTTGTGAAAGTGACAGGAGAAAAGGGGGTATTTATAGGAGGAGAGAAATAATCCCAGCCTTAGATCTAGACGGACAGGGGGTCGTCACGTGTCCAGGACATAAATGCTCCCACAAGGATCGAGGAACCGTCAAAACTCCCCAGTAATGATTCAACATGTGACGTATCCCCAGCCAAGCATTCAAAAACCGTTCAGTACCCGAGAAGTCGCCTTCTCAGATACAACTATTAACAGGTATGACGTGACTTTTGACAGGGGCTATTAATGAAGACGGAACGGAGACCCAGGTAGGACACATCATCAATAGTATAACGGCTCTATTAGAAGAAAGAGAAAGGATCTCAGGGACCATGAAGCTTCTATGCCACGTCAACGGCCTCAGTGATTGACCACTTCATCAGACAATTGGACTCCTCTGAGCTGGTATTTCTTCCCTAGGATGGATCATCTCATGCATAGTTTTCTGACGTGAGCCTTACTGGTCTCACACCAGAAACTGGGGGACTGGATGTTTGAGAAAAAAATATAGGGGTGACACGTGGATGCCTTGTCAGCAAGGCACATACAGGTGGCCAGGGGTAACCCTACACAGCTCGTCTCATATACACCCCGCCACAGGTATCTCCCTACTCAAGAAATACATGGCCTCAAGCAAATTCTGCCTCGGGAATCCCTCTTCTCAAGGATTCCATGGCCCTAGTGATTTTCGTCCCAAGTAATCGGCATCCCATGATAATTAATGATGCTTCAGGATTCTCACCATCTCAAGCACCACGAGGATTGAAGCTCCTTCTCAGACATGGCGCGGTCATCCGAAGCACGTCTCAGGCATCCGATAGCATCAACTAAGACAAGTCACCTCCCTATAGACTCGGATAGCTTCTCAAGACCAGTTTGTAAGCAATGCCTGATTAGCAGACATGTGCCCCATGCTTCATATCAAAAATAGGAATGGTTGCTAATAGTTGATCCCTTAAATGCACCTGTCCCATCCTCTAATCATTTTTTCAGGTGATGAGACAGTGTCAGGCCTATACCCCTGCAGATGTGTTAGCGTCATTAATGAAATTCGACTGTACACTGTTTCATGTCAGACATCACATCCTTCTCATTCTCCGATGCCAAGTCACAATTCAGAAGGGAGGCACTGTATAAGGTCACTTTCTTCAACTTGCAGAGGACTTTTCTTTTGAATTTTTAAGGGGACTTTTTCTTTTTTCGGACGACTTCTTCTTCAACTTTGGGACTTTGTTTCCAGAATCTCTCAAATTTTAGGCATTTTGGTAGGAACTTTCCCAAAAGTTTACACTTCAGATATATATATCCGTTTGGTAGCCTTGAGGTAAAGATTCCCCATACTTTTCTCATTTTGAAGCCATTTTCGATTTTCTCTCTACTGCTTCTATCGAAAATCTATTTCCTTTTTCCTCTGCATTATTTCTGACTTAGAGATCGGAGTTTTCCCATTAGGAACCCCTCCCGACATCACTCCATAGGTGTTTGTGGTCTTTGCAGGCTTAGAAGGTGGAGCCTCGTCGAAAATAACCACATGTTCAGTCGCTCTCCGATAAAAAAGTCTCCGTTCAACAACAGCTACATCGCCCTTACACCTTATCAACTGAGTCATTTTTAGTTGACCGTGAGGAGGGTCCACGGACAATTCTCGCACCAACACAAAGGTTATTAAGAGTGTTACAAGAGAGTTTAGAATAGTAGATAAAATCCTTTGTATTTTATTTGATAATGTAATTAACAACATAATAGTCATTCTTCTTCTCAAGGATGCATAAAACTCACACCTAGAGGGTAAATTTTTTCCATAATAGGTGTGTTTGTCACATATTAAACTTATGTGTACAACATGGATATAAAATGATGAAACCAATCATTGATGCTATTAGGAGTGTTTTTTTTTTGAAATCGACTTTAGTTAGAGCCCAATCATTTAGAAAATTATGCAATCAATATGGATTGAAGGCCAAAAAATTGATACTAGATATGCCCACAAGATAAAACTCCACATATGAAATGCTCAGAAGTGTTTTACCTTATCGAATTCTAATTATAAAATTTTGGAATACGGAAATGAGCGATTACAAATTAACTGATAAGCATTTTCGAACTGTAGAAATTATCTTACAGTTCTTATCAACCCTTAAAGAAGCCACAAAACTTTTATCTGGACAATATTATCCAACAACGTATCACGTAATTCCTACATTATATAGCGTTGCATATATATTTAAACAATACATGGAACATCCCATTTTTGCAAGTATCATGTCGATCATGGTAGAAAAATTTAGGAAATATTACAATGATATACCGCTTTTATATTGCATTGCCTTATGTCTAGACCCTAGGATAAAGGTTTCTGATTGTGAAACCTTAATAGAATGTTTTTACACATTTTTAGATAAAAATAATTCCGATCAATTGAGTCGCGAAACTCAAATACGAATCACTCAATGTAAAAAAAAATTATCATATATGAAGTCCCAGTTGGCGCAATCCAAGAGGGGGGTGAATTGGATTAATTTAAAAATTTTAAACTTAAAATAGATAT
>JAVXUL010146269.1:0-14455 GCA_035590515.1 Trichilia minutiflora
AGGTTTGTGGCGTCTGTCACAGGTGGGCCCCATGGGTTGGGGTGTGACAGGTATGTAAAGGGGTTTTAGTATTAATGAAAGCAAATAGAAAGAATGGCCTTTATGTACTAGAAGGAGATGTTGTGACTGAAAATGTCAGCACAGCATCTGGGAGCAGCAATGATGTGCTGATGCTTTGCCATCGAAGGCTTGGACATTTGGGGGAAAAGAGGTTGCTAGAATTAGTAAAGCAAGGAGTATTGACAAATGTTGCAGAGGGAAGCCTAAAGTTCTGTGAGTGCTGTGTCTTTGGAAAGCACCACAAAATTAAATTCAACAAAGGAGTTCATACATCCACTATTGTGTTGGAATACATCCACTCTGACCTTTGCGGGCCTGCACAAACACCATCATTAGGAGGTGCTAAAAACTTCTTTTCCTTGATAGATGATTACTCCAGAAAAGTGTGGATATACACTTTGAAATCAAAGGACCAGGTGTTAGAGAAATTCAAAGAATGGGTGAACCTAGTGCAAAATTAGAAGGAGAAGAAGGTGAAGGTCCTGAGAACAGACAATGACCTTGAGTTTTGTAATATTCAATTTGACAAATTCTACAGTCAGATGGGAATACACAAACATAGAATCGCGACATACACACTACAACAAAATGGTGTTGTAGAAAGGTTAAATCGAACTTTGCTGAAAATGGTTAGATGTATATTGTTGTGTGTAGGACTATCTAAAGCATTCTAGGCAGAAGCTATCACCATAACTGCTTATCTGAAAAATAGAAGCCCATCTTCTATTGTTGATTACAAGACACTTGAGGAAAGGTGGTTCAGCAGCTTCTTTAGAGCACCTGAGAGTATTTGGATCAACAACTTATGTGTTGATAAAGCAAGGAAAATTGGATGCAAGGGCAGTAAAAGGGGTATTTGTTGGATACCCTGAAAGTGTTAAGGGATGGAAAGTATGGTGTCACAATGGGAGAGTTGGAAAGTGCATCATCAGTAGGGATGTGAAGTTTGTTAAAGAAGGAATAACAGGCAGCAATATTGGTGATACAGACATCATGATGCAGCAAGCAGAACAGCAGATGAAAACTCACTTCAAGGTAGAGTTTGAACCTGTGAATGACAGTGCGAATGGACTAGATAGTCAGGACAGAACTTCAGAAGCAGAAAATGATCTGGAAGGAATCAAACATGGAGAACTCAACCATGATGGTGATCCTAAAACACAACCTAGAAGTAATGCTAATTATAAGCTGTCAAGAGACAGCACCAGAAGGCATATGAAACCTCCAAGCAGATATAGATATGCAGACTTAATTGCATATGTCTTATTAGCTGCTAAAGAGGTTGATGATAGTGAACCATTGATAGTTACAGAAGCTCTAGCTGGACTAAGTGCTGATAAATGGTACCATGCTATGCTGAAAGAAATGGACTCACTTGAAAAGAACAAGACCTGGATTCTGGTGCAAAAAACTGCTGACAGGAAGGTTGTAAAATACAAATGGATTTTCAAGATAAAAGAGGAAGCATAAGGAAGTATGAGGTATAAAGCAAGGTTGGTGGCTAAGGGGTTCACACAAAAAGAGGGTGTCGATTATGCAGAAGTGTTCTCACCTGTAGTCAGACATTCTTCCATTAGGTTGCTGCTGTCAATTGTAATCAAATATGACTTGGAGCTTGACCACTTGGATGTTAAGACTGCATTTCTTCATGGTAACCTGAATGAAGAAATATACATGATGCAACCAAAATGTTTTGAGCAAAAGGGTAAAGAGAACTTAGTATGTTTGTTGAAGAAATCACTCTATAACTTGAAACAATCACCAAGGCAATGGAACCTCAGATTTGATGAATTCATGAAGAAGGCTGACTTCTTAAAGAGTGAGTATGACCACTGTGTTTACTACCAAGGCAGTAATATGGATGACATGATCTTCCTGATCATATATGTTGATGACATGTTAATAGCTTGTAAGAGTAGGAAGAAATTGTTGATAGTGAAAGAGTTGTTAAAAGCTGAGTTCGATATAAAGGACTTAGGGGCAGCTAAAAAGGTGTTAGGGATTGAGATATTCAGAAACCGAGAGAAAAGGATACTGTAATTATCTCAAGAAGCTTACCTTAAGAAAGTGTTGATGAAGTTCAACATGACTGGTGTAAAATAGGTGTCAATTCTTTTGGCAACTCACTTCAGACTCTCAAAGGAACAATATCCCAACTCTGATGCAGAAAAAGAAGAGATGCAGAAAGTGCCATACTCAAATGCAGTTGAGAGTATTATGTATGGGATGTTATACACCAGACTTAACTTAGCTTATGGTGTGAGTATGATGAGCAGGTTTATGCATAACCCGGGTGTGAATCATTAGAAGGCTATCAAGTGGCTGCTGAGGTACATCAAGGGGAGTGTTACTCACAGGTTGATGTACAGGAGGAATGGCAGACATGGAGCAAGACTTGAACGCTTTGTTGATACTGATTATACAACAGATCTGGAGAAAAAGGAGATCCTTGACTGGTTATGTGTTCATGGTTGATAATTGTACTGTCAATTAGAAGGTATCCTTGTAACATGTGGTGGCTCTTTCCACTACAGAAGCAAAATACATAGCTGTTGTTGAAGCTATGAAGGAGTGCTTATGGTTGAAAGAATTCCTGGCAGAATTGAAGGTTAAATACAAGAGGCAGTGTTGTATTGTGATAATATGGGTGCCATACAACTAGCCAAACATCAAACTCATCATGAAATAACTAAACACATTGACATTCGATTGCACTTTATAAGAAATGTCTTAGAAGATGGCAAGGTAAAGCTCTTGAAAGTGCACACTGATAGAAATGTGGCTGATGGTTTAACTAAACCAGTTCCCTTAGTTAAATTCAAGTTCTGCAGGGTGTTGATGAGTTTGGAAGAATTTTCGGAGCAATCTAAGGATTAAACCAAGTTGTGCTTCGGAATGATCTGCAGGATGTATTTGGATTCTGCAGGAGGAAGAAGAGCTGGAAAGTCTGTGTACATTTTACATAATCAAAGTGGAGATTGAAGTGTATCTGATTATGCAAAGTGTACATAAGGGTGCAGGAAAGTTTCCATAGGCTGCATATAGAGAATCAAGGCTTGAGTTAGTTAAAATGCCAACTTGTATTGAGGGGTTTCTTTGTAATTAAAAAGGAATGAGCTGTTATAACTGATTCTTGAATCAGCTTGTATATAACAGGAACGAAACTACTCAAGGAAGATATCATAAGAAGTTCTTCTTGAATTGCTGGCTTCTGTTTTCTTTCTTCTTCCGTTAATACTTCTCTGCTTTCTATTTTCTTTTCTTTTCTGATTTTTACTTGAACAAGAACGTGGGAGTCTGGTTTCTTGTTTACTGCAATTGTTCTTTGTTACTTGATGATTTGTGAGTGATCTAATAATCTCCACACAAAACACCACTGTTGAAGAAATAATTTGAGAACTCAAGAGTTTTATGAGACAATAGTATTTTACCTTTTTCAATAAACTGAAGGGTAAGTTTTTGTTTGATTTTGAGTTTTAGTATGCATGCACTTATTTTTATGATATTATTTTAGTATGTCAGCATTTAATCTACTTAGATAGAAGTTACAGTGTCATTTCTTAGTAATAAATAACAAGTGAAGTATTTTAAAATACCTTTATTTAATTATTAAAAAAAAAAGAATCGTAACCTTAAGAGATATCATTACTTATGCATCTTTAAGTATGTTATATAAATTTTTGAGGACAAAATTCATTTTATGAAAGGGGATGATTGTAAGTCTCGTATTTTTGACCTAAAGGTATTTTGGTTATTTTAGTCTTTTAGGGAAATTTTCATTATTTTTGATAAAATATATATTTGGTTACTTGATATTAAAAAATTGAGACCTATTGATGTTATTTGAATAATTTGAGAAGATTTTGATGAAATAAATGGATTTGAAATTTTTTTTATAAAAGTGTCGATTTACACACTGGAGCTTCAAATTCAAATTTCTATTAATAGAAAAGTTCAATTGGTGACCAACTTTTTCCTATTAAAAGTAAACTTAAAGACAGTTGAGTATAAAGAAAACAGAGCGAAATTGGATATTGGACGAGGGAAAAATTAATATTGGAATAGAGAAAGTAGGTAATATTAAATGACTCTATAACGAAAAAGAATTAAAATTTTGGTATTAAAATTTACTTCTAATGGATGTAATTTTATTTTTACTTGTGTAGCCGTAAAATTTCTTTCTATTTATATATTGTAAGTTCCGTAAAGGTATCCGGATTATGAGATATGAATTTTTGAAGTGATGGTGGTAGTGTGTAAAAAATGGGTAAGTATTGATATATAGAGGTAAGTATCCATATATAGGCAACATGTATCAATACACGGGATCAAGTATTGATACTTTTAAAGAAAAAAGGCCAAATATTGATACTTTTAGCAGTATGTATTGATATTCGAGATCAAGTATCGATACTTTAGCAACAAAAAATATTTATATATAGTCTAAAGAGCCATTTTTTTTTCCATTTTTCTTCCCTCTCCTTTGGTTTTTCTCCTCCTCTACTCTTATTTTTTCTTATTTTTAATTTTTTATCGATTAAATTACTATTTTTGTATTAAATCAAACCTACTTCACTCCCTCTTTATTATTCAAACTTCATTTCATTGTTTTGAAAAAGATTTGAGCTTGGAAAATATTTAGAAATGTTAGGTTACTATTCATCAAATTATTATTTTTTAAAATTTCAAATTGCAATAAATGGAGCTTTCTAAGGTTAAATCCAATCCTTTGATAAGTTTCTAAGCTTAATCCAAGCTTTAATTACATGAATTGAAAATTTTGATTTATAGGGTTATAGGGTTGCTATTTATTCAATTTTAAATTAGCCCATAATTATTGTAATTTGACTTTACGTTATTCAGAGTGTAAAATACACACACATATAATTAGTTTGTAGAAATTGCAAAATTAAAAAATTTAGGTACATGAACAATAAGTGAAGTCATTGTACGTATAGGGTTTTATGGTACATTCAATAATTCTAGCTAATTGTGATGAGTTGGAATAGAATTCAACGTATTTAAGTTAGAATACATCCAATGAATATAAGTTTATAAGGAATTGGATTGATTTGTGCATAATCCAATGAAATAGTGATTTGATATTTAAATGTTTATTTTGAAAAAAGGGTTATTAAACCTTATGTATGACATTTAGAGACATTGATGATTTAGTTTGAGGATTCCTATCACGAAGAGGTCATCGAAAGAGTGATTCCCTGCCTTTTATTTGTGAGTGAAAATTATTATACTTTTTATTACTTTTGTTAAACTATTGTAAAGACTTATATATTTACATGCTAGGATGGTAGAATTATTTTGTATAATTTGAGATATCTTAGGAGGTAATGGATGTTGTTGAGAGTAAGATTAAGAAGATGTCTTATTTGTTTGTGATAGATATTTATGATAGTTTTATTGTGTTTTACAACATGTTTTATATGTTTATGTGATTAAGGTTAGAGGTCGACTTGAATTGATTTCATTGATCATATTTGTTTTGTTTTGATATAGATTTTGATGATGAGATGTATGTAGATACATATGTGTTATGACTTTGAAAATGTGAAAATAGTTGGAGAGTTAATATTTTTATTTTATTATTGATATGGCCTTGAACGCTAGTTTTATATATTTAACCTTATGTGTCATGTTGTTTGATTTTTGGGCTTGTTGAGCCATTACTATTGTTTTAGACCATATGGGTTGGTATTTGAGATCATACTCGATAAGGTAAGGATTATCCTATAGAGAAAAATCAATAGATCACCGAATATTCGATGTCATGATCTATAATATGCTATTGTTTAGCTTTACAAGATGAAGATTTTTCTAAAGATGAAAATCAAATAGATCAAAGAGCTTGACAAGGTGAGGATTATCCCATAGAGTTAAATCCAATAGACCACTAAGTATTCGATATTATGATATATAGCATACTACCGTTCTTAGCTATACGAGATGAAGATTTTTCTATAAATGAACATCCAATAGACTACAGAGTAGTTCTATGAGAGAAGAATTATTCAATGAAGAAAAATCTAATAAACCACAAAGTAGTTTATACATTCATTTTGAGAATTTGATATTTGATGACATACTCTTAATATGAGTAATGATTTTATATTACACGCGATTGAATGAGATGGTTTTGAAATAAGATTTCTGATATGTTATTTTCTTATCTACTAACTGACTATTTTAAAATACTTACCCCTTTTATTTTCCCACATTTCAAGATAGTTCACAACAAGCGACATGTATGTTTGGTTTTAGTAGAGATTTTGTTATCAATATCAGATATTCAACTCATTTTATACATCTTTTTGGTCCATTGAAATAAAGTCTAACTAAATTGTCTTGAATGATTTATATGTATTTTTAATTTACTCGTCTGAGTGTGTATTTGATATTGTTGTATTTTGAGTTGTATTTGGATATTCGGTCAGAGATCGATGGATTCTATTGCCTTATGTCTAATTTATGATTTAGCTTCTTAGTTGAAGACCGAATGATAATATTGGATTGGTTTTGAAACTAAAATTTAAAAAGTCTTTCATATTTTTGATATATATATATATATATATATATATATATATTATAATTAATAGGATATATTTTTTGAATTTGTAGCGATTATCACGTGATCCGATTATTAGAGTTTGGGTGCGTGATAAATGGTTTCTCGGATATGTATTATTTGATAGTGAGATAGCATGCAAAACATAAATCTAGGGTTTCAGGAATCAAATTTGCAAAACCTTGCATTTAAGTCCAAATTCAAGCAAATCATTAACTTTTAGTGTGGAATTGATGAAAATTAACCTCAAAATTATGAGATCTTAAGAGAACAAATCTGATTGCACCTTTCTTACTTTGACTAAATTATAGAGAAAGAAAACTTTTGTGAAATTTTTATTTTTTTCAAAAATTCAATAAAAATTATCAAAATCATATATTTATAGACCCTTAGCTATTTAACACTTTAACCTTGGTCAATTAGTCAAGTACTAATGTGTCCTAAGCTTGTTAAAGAAGATTCATAATAGTAAATATAAAATTTTACTTAGGTCCTAAAACTTTAAAAACATGATAATTAGGTCCTAAGTTCAGTTAATCCCCTTTGATCAAGCTTATTTTAATTCGATTTATATTTTTAAATATTAATGGAATGATATAATTTATCATACGTTATATTTGCATCATTAAATATAACTCTCAAATTCATTAAATCATTTATCGTGTAAACCGTTTACGCTTTTCGTCTAAATATTATCTCTGAGTATGTTAGCTATAACATCCCGGTCTGATGAGGACGGGAAGTGGTGCCGGGGCCGAGGGTGCCTGAGCAAGGAGTAACTTCTGGCAGGCTTCTAGGACGGCAGGGATGAGTCGAGTTCCACATCAGAATAGGAGAGAAAGTTATTGGGCTATATATGTAAAGTTGAAACCAAATTGTCAACAAGGCCTTTTGGGATGGGTGGTGGTTTAACTTCAAGAACTATACAGTTAAACGTGCTTACAGAAGAGCAGTACCAAGATGGGTGACCTGTTGGGAAGTCCTCGGATATCCATTCCAAGAACAGAACCATGAGCCTCAAGGGTTGGGCCAAAGCGGACAATATTATTGACAGACTTGGATCAGGCGTTACAGATAGCTATTGGTGTTGAAATAGATGAAAAATGTATGATAGTAGAGTGAGATTTATATTTAGCTGTATATTAGAGAGAGAGAGAGGGTAGAGAGAGAGAGAGATACGAGAGTAGCATGAGCATGCATTATATCATGCACGCACTTTGTGATCATGATTCTGAGTTTGTATGTGTCCAGATGCGACAGTCGAGACAGGAGGATCTCTGCCGCGAGGAGGATATGCAGAGGGTGGTTTTCCATCCCATAACAATAAGTGGACATGTTACTTTCCCTTCGCCTTTTTTTATATTATTTTTGAATAACTATAATACTAGAGATGATAGCAAAAAATATAAATGTAAATAAGTACAACTGAAATGAGGAGGCGTTAGATGTATGTTGTGTGGTGACCAGGAAGGCTCCTTGTTTGTGATAGAATAGGTTCGTTATAAAACCTAAATTACCATGAATGTGAGGTCAGAGGCCTATTATACTTATGTTTGTTGATAACGTGAGGTTACGAGATTGAGGTCGGAGGCTAATAGCAAATGATATTTTCATTTGATATACTGTGAATGTGGTATAATTATGTATGTATAATGGCCGAGGTGCCATGGTTGTTATTTAGCCTTGTGTGCCACTATGTTTATTTCATTGGTTTTGGCCCGATAAGCCATTGATGTTTATTTACTATATGTGTGCCATGTTAATGATTTACATACAGGTGAGGATTGGTTATACAGCTCGTAGAGAGTGGATGGAATCTAATGGTTTCAGGGTGAGGATTGGTTATACAGCTCGTAGAGAGTGGGTAAAATCCAATAGATCCAGGAATGTGGATTGTCCATACAGTCCAAGATGGATAGGTGGAATCCAACATATTCAGACTATAACATACTAGCCATTTATATATATATATACCCTCGATCTCTAGGATCTCATCCACTCCCTCTGAGTTATATGGTTGATCCACAACCCTGGTTGGGGATGTGTGCTCATGAATATATACATACATATATATATATATATATATATATCGAGGGGTTATATGCGTATTTGAACTGTATTGACTTTCATAATTATATAAGTTATGCTACATTACATTTGTTTTAGATTTTGAGGAATTTGAGGAATTTTCGAAATCAGTGTATATATAAACATTTGTTATGTAGTTTTCTTGTTTACTCACTAAGTATTTTCCTAAATACTCATCCTTCATTTCCTATTTCAAGTTAGTGTAGTCGACGTGGTATAGCATAGCTGAAGTGAGATTTCAACACAGTTTTCAGGTACTCGACTCAAGTTTCATATTATGGTCCACTGTATGTTAAAACATTTATAATAAAGTGATTTAATATATTTGGCTTGGCCAAGACTATTTTATAATATATTTTAATAAATTACATATGTTAATATATGTTTGATTGAAAATATTCTATTTTGTATTATTTTATTTGAAATGAGTTTGAAAATAGGTACTAATGCTTTACGGGTCCTAAGAGTGCATTCTAGGTGATAGGATGTATTCTTGGGATTCATGGCGATTGTCATGTGATCGACTAGGGTCAGGGTGTGATACTTTCAATCCTTAGGCTCCTCTTTAAACCTTCGAAATCTAAATAGTGGTGATATGTACCTAACTCCATAACTTCCTCATGATATCTCCTTACAAAAGTTTTCAGGATCTCTCTGGGCTCTTGACGCACTAATAGCAGAGTGCTCAGATTACGGTTCATGGTCATAGCTCCCCGAAACTCATTTTCAAAGGCCATTGCCAACTAGTTGAAACTACTGATACTGGCTGATGACAAATTCTTATACCAGCGTCGAGCAGGTCCCTTCAATATTAATAGGAAGGACTGACACATCTGCTAATCAATCAGTCTTTGAATCAACATCATTTTTCGAAATGTGTCTAGGTGTAAGGAGGGATCAAATTTTCCAACGTAAGGGGGCAATTGTGGTATTTTGAACTTCTTAGGAAGACGGAGCTCCAGGATTTCCTTAGTAAAAGGAGAGGTGAATATAGAAGGACGAACATTATTAATCCTCGGGTTTTCTCCTAGCTCGGCTCCCCCCTTAGCCTTCAATTCATATAACATTTTTTGAACACATTCCTCTACCTCTTTTCTTCTAGTAGTCGTGACAGCCTCATTCTTTCGGGCATGCTTTTCATTGAGATAGAGCCTCATGTTCGTGGAAGCCAGACTGTGCTTCATCCTGATCCCACCTTCTGCGTCACAATCTTTATTGTTGTCGCCCCTTGTCCTCTTACTCCTTTCATAGATTTTGAAGGGAGTGTTGATATCTGAGAAGGCCAGGGGTTCCTCCACTACTCTTTCATCCACTTTAGCCTTTTTCTTTTGTAAAGTTGTCAGCCTGGTGGCACGCACCCGGTCTTCGACCTCGACTGATCCCCATAAAACACCACTGTTGCCTAGGGCTAGGCCCTCCCGTCCTTTGAAAGGGTGTAGTACTCTCATCTCTCTCAGACGGGCAGACTTTTCTGTTATCCATTGTCTGACCTCTATGAGCTCTTTCTCTAGTTTGTCCGCCTTGTTTGCTATGAGTTTGATCAGGTGGTTATCATCTATTCGGGATCCACCTGTGGTTGGAGGAACAGAACATCCCTCACGCTTGAACAGGGCCCTTTCACCATTGCGTGTAGTACTTTTGCTAGAACTAGATTCCTCCATTTCTCTAACACTCCAAATACTGTAATGAATTTCGAGTTGCTTCCGCTCTTTTCTTCCTTGCTGAATAATTTTGTAAGTGGCTTTTCATTAGTTTTTCATAAACGGTGCTAGCTGTTGAGGTGTGAATATAAATGTAGCTATTGCATCATCGGATCCACGTCGGAGAGAGTTGATGGCTAGATCCTCAAGTACAGAGCTTCACCTCCAAACCCTTAAAAAATAATAACACACATGGAGTAACGTCGGGTGTGTTTCCCGATGGAGAAATTCCGATGCTTAAGTCAGCAAAAATATGAGAGGGAAAGCAAGTAACTCCTGTGAAGAGAAAAAAAATAGAAAGCTTAGGAAAGATGGTGCAAAAAGGTGCTGAAAAAACCTTCTATAAGTGAAGATGAGGTCCCAAAAAGAGACTCGAATCCCCCTTCTCGAAGGAAGAAAGAAGAACCCCCTTACTGCTGATTTCGCCTCCTTATATAGGGCCCTTGGGAAGTGAGTGAAATGATTTTGGCATCGGAGAATGAGAATGATGGGATATTTTTCCTTGGGACAGTATGTCAGTCACTTTTTATTTAAAGGATGTGACATCCATCAAGCCTGTTACTGTTGGATTTTTTGGGGTTCGACGAGAGATAGGATAGATAGCTGAAATTCATCAGGGCAGTACTTGTTACTGTAAGGTCCTTAATCACTAATCATTCTCATTTTTTATGGTCTCCAAGGGCTGATGGCGATGTCTGATTTTTTGGGAGGCAAGAGAGGAGTAGTCAGGAATCCTGAGAGATATTTAGTCGGGATTCTTGTGGTGGAAGACGAAAATCTTGAGAGGCCACGTTTCTGCAAGGAGTGATCAGGAATTCTGTGAGGTAGAGAATTAGGATTTCTGAGAGAGGGTCAATCGGGAGTCCTAAGAAGGGTTACAAAGGGTTGGGTGATACTATTGAGAGGTCGAGGATGACAGTTATCTACTTAGGGGGTCTCCACATATAGTCTGGATTTTCACTTAAATAAAAGTAATTAACTTTTTTTGTTTGGAGAATTTATTTTAATTTTTATTTTTAAAGTTTGATTTAGTTGGTTCCATTGCTAAGGCTATGAACCTAGTTTGATTGCTAAGATTATAAAAATAATTTAAATTTGTAAACTGAAAAAAAAAATTACTGGTATCATAATTTTGGATGATTACAGAAACGAGAAAAAGACAAGAAAAAAAGTTAGATATAAGAAATGATCGCAAATAAAAGAAAAAAATTATTAAATTTATTAAATTCCTACAAAACATAACCAAAAAGAAAAATTAGTTTTAAAAATGACTGATCTTTAATCATTGGAAGTTAGCAAAGTTACTTAAAGAAAATAGTATAAAGTATTACTTCCCGATCTTAGTTGGCTATATAGCAACCGTCACAAATCCAAAAATACATTTTATCAATTAAAATGCATTTTTAGGACACACAAGGCATTTACACTTATTTTTGAAATTCTTTTTTAACTATAAATAAGGTATGGAGGAGTTTTAGATAAAATAAATGACACATATCAAACAAAATCATATTTCCTTACAATGCATTACATAAGAAGTTCTTTTCAAAATATATTAATGCAATAATTTCTCAACCCAATAAAATATAGAAAGTCAAATAATATTTATTACATTATTCCGTTCAGTGAACCATATTATAACCATCTAAGCTGCATGGACAATCCTTATCCTTAGTTCTACGGGATCTCACCTACTCTATCTGAATTGCATAGACAATCCTTATTCTAGGTCTATTGGGTTCCACCCACTTTACATAAACTGTATGGCCAATCCTTACTCATATGAAAATCAAGAATAACGACACACAAGACCATAAATCAATAATTATGGCTCACAAGGCCAAATCAACATCAATGGCACTCAAGACCAAAACCAATTCAAAGGTACACAGGGCTAAAATCGTCATTAATAGCTTACAAGGCCAAAAACATCATGCGTGGCTTGCAAGGCCAAAACAGTAAAATAAAACATAATGGCACATAATGCCAAATAACAACAATGACACTCCGGCTATTTACATATCAAATTATACCATAAATCACATAACATTATCAAAAACAACATTCGCAATTAGCTTCTGACCTCAAATCCATAACAATAAACTTATCATAACATTATTGATAGATAATATCTATAATAGGCCTCTGGCCTCATATTTATAGTAACAAACATGTCACAACATTCCTAATTCTACCACAAATAAGGGACCAACCCGGTCATCGTATAACTGTATATCCAACACTTCCTCATATCAATTATGTATCTACATATTCATATGCTATACTATCTCATGCATAATAAACATATAAATACTTATAAATAACATTTAAAGAGGCAAAAGAGAAGATATGTATCCACTCATTACTCTGGGGTGGAACACCACCCTTTGGATGTCTCTCTTGTGTCGAAAACTCTCTAACCTCGGTTGTTGTACATGGATGCAGACACACACACACACACACACACACACACACACACACACACACATATATATATATATTTAACGATTTATCATATAATATACTTATATCATGCAATGAATGGTCATGATTCTTTCACTCCCCCTTTCTCTTTCTCTCTCTTTCTCTCTCTACCCACTGTCAATATACTGCCCGATTAACTTCCCACTTTATTTTGAATCATTCTTAGTTTTTTCAACATTATTATAAGCAAAAACATCTTAATTTATCAATTCATTTGATAAACTAGAAAATCCCTAAATTTTAAGGGTTTTGTAAATAGTAACCTAATGACTATTTTTCTCGATTCGAACTCTAAGAAAACGTAAAATAGAGAAATAAGCTGAGGAACGAACTTATCCAAGTTGGTAGGTATGTTTTAAGCCCTTCTTTTCTTGATTTTCTCTTCTCAACTATTGTTTATATGCGGTCCCTCTCTCTAGATTCTTCACAAATTGAGGAAAACTCCATTCCAAAAGTGTTCTTGAAGTCTGGTGTTGATAATTGAGGTTGATCGAGATTTGGGTGAGATTTGTTTAGACAGAGAGAGGAGAGAAAGTTGCAGACAAGAGAAAAGAGGAGAAGAAAATGGGAAAGATGAGCCCTTGACTTTGGTACATATAGAGGCCCTAAAATGACTAAAATGCCCTCTAAATTAAAGCCTTTGAGCTCGTCGCGTGTCCAAGTATCGATTCTTCCTCCCCATGTATTGATACTTTCCAACGAAAAGGGTTGTTTAGGTCTTTTTTACATCAATGTATCGATACTTCAATCTCCAACTATCGATACTTTCTGTCAAACATGGGCTCCAAGCTTGATTTTGCCCCGAGTATCGATACTTTAATCTTTACTGTTAATCAAGGCTGCAAAGTATCGAGATTTTTCTCCTTAAAGTATCGATACTTTAGTTTAACTATTTATCACTATTTAAAAATTATCGATACTCCCCTCAAGCTATCGATACTTTGGAGTTACTGTTCATTACTATTTACAGAATATCTATACTTCACTCAAAGTATCGATAAGTCCTACAAGAGTATCGATATTTTTCTCTCAAAGTATCGATGCTTCCCACCTTTCAGTGCCAAGTATCGATACTTCAGTACCCAAAGTATCGATATTTTATCCATTTTTCTTAATTTAGGATTGTAACTTCAAATGACCATAACTTTTGATCTAGACATTCTCACGGGACCCATAATGTCACACCTCAACCTGTGGGTCCTACTGTGACAACCGCCATAGACATCTAGGGTGTACTTAATCATACAGAATACAACCTGAAGACCTGTAAGGCATTCATAAAAACCTGTTTTTCACAAACATTTCATAAGTACTTCCAAAACAATCCAACCTTTCACCCAAACTCCCGATGAATGAAACAAGACCACAAATACTTCAAATAATATATATGCATATGAATTAATAAAAATATCTGTAGGGATCAATCCGTCCTTAAAATAAGTTTCAAATATTCATTACAAAAATGTTTGTTGTTCATAATATTCTTATGAATAAAAGGAAAACATTAATGACTACCAGTGGACTAAGGACTATTGAGTGAGTC
>JAVXUL010146310.1:0-29829 GCA_035590515.1 Trichilia minutiflora
ATCGATTTTATTAATTTATAAAAATATTTTAAATATTTTATTATTTATATATTATTAAAAATTTTATTTTTATGTTCCGTTTTTATGTTTCGATTTTACGTTCCGATTTTTTAAATAGAAAACGATTTTAATTAAAATCGCGTTTTTGATAACCTTGATTGTATCTTTCATTTTAAGTATTCTCTAATTTAATTTTTCTTTCTTCTCTTTCTCTCTCACTTTCTCTTCTCTATTCCACACCAAATTTTATGATTGAAAATGGTGTCTAGTCGGAACACCAACAAGGCCCTAGCGACGGCCAAACACCCGTAGTTGCATGCTGCTGTTGCGTGAGGGAAAAGAATCACCTTTTTATTGCTATGCAAGTCATGAAGTCAATAAGTAATGAACTAATGATATATATATATATTTGAATAATTTAAAGTATTTTAACTTTGTTTTTATTACCAGATTTAGTTTGATTAATTTTTTATGAGATATTAATTGAGTATATTACCGTTAAGATATTTTATTTAAATAATAAATAATTAACTATAATCGAATTTAAAATATACACTCAAATCATATATTTTAAATTTAATCTATCACTATTAAATTACATCCAAGAAAATAGTTTTTCCTTCTCTCATTTCAATATTTTAATTTTTTAGTTAATGGATTGAGTTAGATTTATTTTATGATTTTAATTTATTTTGATATCAATTTAAATTATTAAAAATTATGAAAATAAATTCAACTTCTATTTTTGTGAATATTTTAATAATAATATTAAAATATTTATTTTTTTTAAATTTTTATATAAATTAATATAATAATTGTTTTATCCATAAAATTATTTTATCATCTTAAAAATATAAAATATATTACAACAATATAACTTTAATATAGTTTGTGTAGGTAATATTATTTATATTTTAATATTATTTGAGATGTTTTATGAAAAAACAGAAAAATAAGAGATGATAGAGAATGAAGAGAAAAAAAAAAGTAATACGGAGAAAATAAAAAAAAAAGACATTTATTTTATAATACCTTATACAAAATATATGGGGCTTAGTGAAATTAGGTAAAATGTTGGAGAACCGCCCGACCCGTCAATGCGTATTCATAGGCAAACACCACTGCTATACCGCTTTACCTTTTTTTTCTTTTTTCGTTTTCCCGCCAAGATGACACAGGCAAATTATGTACGGAACAAAAACCATAATTTGAACAAAAACCTAATAGGCAAAGAGAAACTCAATGAGTTACTATTCTCTACGGTTCGGATGTACGGAACTCACGGAAATAGCATGGATATCACGGCTGACGAATACGACGTCGGAAAAATTTTGGCCATATACTTCGCCGACAATGAATTATCGATCGACAAGTATAAATTGATGCTCACCGTTGATATGATTCGTTTCTTCTCCGCTCCTCCGGGCCTAGATCTCTTTTTTCAGGTTACATTTCTTCATCAATATAACCTTTTCTTTAATTATTATAATTTTTGTCGTTGGCGTTGATTTAGCTTTGTTGATTGTTAACTAGTAAAATTGTTGTGAATCAGGTAAAGGATGATGGCGGTGTGCTAATTTTATCTCTTGATTTTCAAAATTTTCGAAAAATATGTGACGTCGAGGTATTTTACGCTACTTTAGAGGATAAACCTCGAATGGCTCTATCATGTATGAGTGCCGCAGTTCACAAGGTACAAGCTTTAATAGCAGAGTAGCATTGGCCTGAGTTTCGGTTGAGTTAGGATACTTAGGACGCGTTTAGAAGAGCTTTTTTAAAAAGCATCTATCAAGTGATATTCTAAAAAGCGCTTAAAGTGCATTTTTTCTGAAAAATAGCCCATTAAGCAATTCAGGAGGCATTTTCAAGTGTTTTCAAATAGAAAGTTTATATATATATATATATATATATATAATTCTGATTGTTTCCTTTTTATTATGAGAATGAAACACTGTCAAGCAAAACAAACAAAAAATAAAACTTTCCGACTATTTGGAAGTGCTTGTGATGGCTCCAAAATCACTTACAAACACACTATTAATTTCTTGCATTTTAGAGCAGGTTCTGTTGACACAGTGGGAAAACAAGTTGGAGGATGGGATGAAGATAAATATCCGTCTACACAACTATCCTGAGTCTATGATTGCTTTGAAAAATTTGAAAGCAGCATATATTGGTAAATTGAGATTTTATTTCAAATGAACTTTGACTATGTTAAGGGGAAGACAGATGATAATATTATTCGGTGAAATTACAGACAAGCTTGTATCCGTGCGTGGAACAGTAGTAAAAGCTAGCACAGTCAGGCCACTTGTGACACAGATGAGTTTTGAATGTGCAAAGTGCAAATCTGAAATTCCACGTGTATTTCCTGAGGGAAAATTTTCTCCACCATTGATCTGCACTTTACATGGGTGTAAGAGCAAAACATTTACTCCAATTCGTTCTTCTGCCCAGAAAATAGATTTTCAGAAAATAAGGTAAGCATCTTGTTTCAAACATTAAATTCAGTAGTTAAATGGAGTTAATTCTAGTTCACAGCCATTCTCCAGTATAATCTCTTTCTTTTGTGTTTTTCCTTGTCCTGATTTTGTATATCTCCAGGTTGCAGGAGTTACTAAAATCTGAGTACCATGAAGAAGGACGAGTGCCTCGTACGGTAGAATGTGAACTGTCTGAAGATCTTGTTGATGCTTGCATACCTGGAGATGTTGTGACTGTTACTGGAATCATAAGAGTTATTAACAATTACATGGATATTGGAGGAGGTATAGTAATTAGCTGACACTCGTAGACATTGTTCACATCATCATCCTACCTGAAAATTTGGCATAATCACTACTTGCATGCAATATTCACATATTTTTGACGATTCCATGGATCTATACTTTTTTATATGCATTTAAACTTCCTAGATCATTAGATAAGGACACTGATAATGCAATGCAAGCAGTGTGATAATCTTAGCCGCATGATTCGCCTAGAGCTGATGCTTCTTCAGCAGTACAGTGCAAATTCACAAAAGTGTTATCACAAGAATATAATGCTACAGGCCTGTACTATGCTGTGTATAGCGATGTGCATTGTTGTGATTTAAGTATTTTATACTGTCACAAAGTTTCAAGTCCTTGCGTGCTCATCTCACAAACTGATTAATGTGATTTAAGTCAAATTATCTTTTCCATAAATGCAGAAGTCCTTCATTTTAATACAGAGTACATATATTCATTTTTCAGATCTTAAAAATTATTTCCTGGCACTAAGGTACTGTGAGTGAACTTTAATAATTTTCAGGTAAATCGAAAAGCAAAAGTCAGGGATTCTACTATTTGTATTTGGAAGCAATTTCCATTAAAAATTCCAAGTCACAGTCTACCACTGAGAATTTACAAGATTATAATTTCAATGCTAGAGCTACAGAGCTGGCGGATTTATTCTCATTTTCTCCGAGGGATTTGGAATTTGTTGTAAAGTTCTCAGAGGAATATCGTTCTGATATCTTTCAGCAAATAGTTCAATCTATATGCCCATCTATCTATGGACACGAACTTGTCAAAGGTAGACTTATCATGTGCATTGTTTCCTCATTAATTCTTTCCTGTTTTTCTGTTACTGGTTCTATTTTATCCGCCTGTTATTGATACTATTCATTATCGATATATGATCTGATGTGTAGCTGATGGTAACCTGAATGATAAAATTATGACAATGTTTTTAGTTTGGGAATCTACACTTAATATTTCGTCTTTTGATTATCCATAAGATGTACGTATAACGTTTTGTTCTGGTGTGAAGTCCAACTGAAACTCCTTATCTGTGGTTTTGAAAAAAGAGCATTATTGCTGAAATGAATGAAAGTATCAACATTATCATTAAAGTTTAGGAAGTGAAGTTTTGTTGTTTTCATCCACTTGTTCTTTTCACTATGTGGGATGTCTGCATCTTCAATTATTCTTGGTATGAATGTGATACCCAAGTAGCATGACATATATTCTATGTTTAAAAGTGGACAACCTGCTTTCACTGCTTGCACATTTGAAAAGTTTTTTTAGCAAGGTCTCAAGAGTTGACAATGGATGGTAAATTTATATTAGTTTTAATATATTGTTCACAGCTGGACTAACATTAGCACTCTTTGGTGGAGTACGAAAACATTCAATGGATCAGAACAAGGTGCCTGTCAGAGGAGACGTCCATGTCATTGTTGTTGGTATGCTTCAAGTCTAGGCTGGTTTTGAAATGGTGGAGAAGACATAACTTGACCGTTATTGGTTGTCTGTTTTGCCAGGTGATCCTGGACTTGGTAAGAGTCAACTACTTCAAGCCGCAGCTGCTGTTTCTCCTCGTGGTATATATGTATGTGGTAATGCCACAACTAAGGCTGGTCTCACTGTTGCCGTAGTGAAGGATTCTATGACAAGTGATTATGCATTTGAGGCTGGTAGACATTTGCTTCCTGCTCTTGTTTCTGACTTGTGTGATGTTTGGCTATCTTGTTTGTTAGATTACAACAAAACTATCTGTCAGCATAACATAATTGTTTTAACAGTTGTAAGCAAGCTTAATTTTAATAACAAGCATATAACAGTTGTAAGATTGTGTTACTTGAAAATGTTTCCTGTTAAAATTAAGTTTTGACAGCTTTTGGCTCTTAGATAGCTTGTAAAATCAAACATGGATTGAATAAGTTCATATAGTATCAAAATTTTTTACGTTTTCTGGGCATTGATAATAATAGACTGGCGAGGACACTGACTTTCTTGAAGTTCATTTGTTCAGGAAGCATATATGATGGTTGTAGGTTCCTGAAAGGATGAAATCTCGATCACTAAAACATGTTGCGGAGGAAATTATGATGTAGATCTCTGATATGATAGTATCTAGAAATCTTAATATTTGTTCCTTTTTTAAAGGTGCACTGCTATTAAAACTATAAAACCTTTGTAAGGGAAATGACTAATTCCTCAGAAGTTAGTATTAAACTCTACAACATATATTTTGGGTCTTCCTAATATAATAGGAAAGAAAAAATGGATGTTTTTTGGTATGATACAGTCCATTATGAGGCTGCACATCAATGTTTTAACTAGTGATTATGGTTCATGACTTTTGCATTTTATAGTGAGCCCAAGACTACTGACCCTAAAAATCTTTTGTACCCAAAATGATTGACATTCTAGAAGTTTCTCTAGCTTCCATGTAGCATGGAAAATTGTTATTTTCTACTGAAACCTGTACAAGCATAGTATCATTGACTCTATGTCAAAAGCGTAAAAGTTTCTATAGCTTCTGTCCATCATGGAAAATTGTTGTTTTCTACTGAAAAATGTTACAAGCATGGTACACTGACTCTATGTGAGAAGATCGAAAGTTTCTATATCTGCGGCTTGAAATTTCAAAGTTACTCTGATTCATAAGAGTTCAATTTCCAATAGGTGCCATGGTACTTGCTGACAGTGGATTGTGCTGTATTGATGAGTTTGATAAGATGTCTGCTGAACACCAGGTTCATCCTGACAATTTATATTTTCAATCATTTTACCTCCAAGTATTGAGGGTAGATTTTACTTCTATTGCCAAGGTAGATTTTAGTTTTATTGCCTTCTTGCAATTACTGCAGGCGTTGTTGGAAGCCATGGAACAACAGTGTGTCTCTGTTGCAAAAGCTGGACTTGTAGCAAGTTTATCAGCACGAACATCTGTCTTGGCAGCGGCAAACCCTGTTGGTGGTCATTATAAGTAATTTTTTTTGGAAGTTCTGTTATTGCTTATTTTTTGATAGAAGACTACTTTATACTGACAGTGGATGTATTAGAGTGGATTTGCTTGGATTGTGATTGCTTATCTCACTCCTGATTGAGTTGTGAATTAGTATGCTTTCATGGATCACTTACTGCAGATAAACTTTCTTCTTCTTCCTCTTCTTTATAAAACTAAATAAAAAATTAATGGCAATGTTTATAGTTTTCAGTTTATTGGGTCAAGTCAAGTAACTTTAGTACTCTCATGATTTCTATGGAAGAACCATTCTTATTCTGAATACTTTTTATTCAAAAGCAATATTGAAACTCCTGTTGTGGCTGAAGAACAATAACAGAGTCCTGTAAATTATACTTGTAATTTACATATAGGATGTAATAAGTAATGGTCTGAATATCCGTATTGCAGCCGTGCAAAAACAGTGAATGAAAATTTGAAAATGAGTGCAGCTCTCCTCTCACGATTTGATTTGGTTTTCATTTTACTTGATAAACCTGATGAACTACTGGATAAGAGAGTTTCAGAGCACATCATGTCAGTAAGTGCTCTTGTCTGGAAACTTCATACTAGTACATGGTAAATTACATTATATGCCACTGAAGTATTTCAAATACTGTTTTTGGGAATGGTTGTGAAGTTTATTAAGAGTTTACTTATAGTTGTTAATATCCTGGTGTCACCGGTTCCACAATTACAATTTTTGGTACTCTTTGGCACCCAGATCATCTTTCAAGAAATATGACTGACTCAATCATCTACCTTGCAGCTTCATTCTGGCTATCAAGAACATTCACCAGCAGCCAAAAAACTAAGGATAAGAAGTATGCTTAAAACTTTCCAATTATGTTTAAAACTTTCTATGCTTAAAACTTTCCAATTATGTTTAAAACTTTCTTATTGTTCTTCATATTAATGAATCCAAATTGACAAGGGATTTTTATCTTAACAAGATATGCCCTGTTTTGTGAAATATAGGCTTGCAGAATACTGGAGGTCTAGATTTAAGGGAAGAAAGTGGTTCTCTAGTTTCAAAGTTGAGGCTTGACCCAAAGAAGGATAGTGATTTTGTCCCATTACCTGCTCCACTTCTTCGCAAATATATTGCTTATGCAAGAACTTATGTATTTCCCAGGTGATTTGATGTGATTTCTGCTTGTATTTTCTCTCTTAAAATATAATGCAAATATATACACAATATTTCTATTTATCTGTATCAGGATGACCAAACCGGCAGCTGAAATCCTACAGAAGTTTTACTTACGACTGAGAGACCATAATACATCTGCTGATGGTACCCCTATCACGGCTAGGCAACTAGAGAGTTTGGTGAGGCTGGCAGAAGCCCGAGCAAGGCTCGACCTTAGAGAAGAAATAACAGCTCAAGATGCTTCAGTAAGTTATATGACTGGAAAATGGTCAGCAATGTTTGTTCTAGCTGAATGATGGTTGGTATGTTTTTAATTTTTGGAAGTACTTCCTCGGGTCATTCAAATTAATGGGGTCATTTTAGATTATACTTTTTAACACTCTTTTAGGAAACTGAACTATAATGTTAACTGTTAGAATACTGGCAAATTCTACATTCATTCACAAAAGATCATGGAATCTTCCATATAAAATTTTAAAGCCAAAGCTCCTTGAAAAAAAATAGAATTTATCATGAATTTTGGATAAAATGAACTTACATATTATTGTCAAGGTTAAATCATATGCTTTTGACCTGCACTTTAGGTGTGATGCATCTCTAGAATATGTTTGAAAATTACATTTTTATTTGAAGGCTGTGGATTACAAATACTTGCCAATTGGCATTCAGTTGAAAATTGACCATACCTTAAAATCTCATGAAGTTTAAAACGAAGCAGTTGATCCTCTGTTTATTTATTGCAGGATGTGGTTGAAATAATGAGAGAATCCCTATATGATAAGTATGTTGATGAGCATGGTTTTGTTGATTTTGGTAGAAGTGGGGGAATGAGTCAACAGAAAGAAGCAAAACGGTTTTTGAGTGCCCTCAATAAACAATCGGAGTTGCAGCAGAAAGATTGTTTTTCAATTTCTGTATGCACCTATACTTCATTTGTCATTTTTAGCAATAAATTTTGCCATGAATATGAAATCATCAACATTGTTGGTATATTGCAGGAAATATACAGTTTGGCAGATAGGATTGGCCTAAGAGTTCCTGATATTGATACATTTGTGGATAACCTGAACACTGCTGGTTATCTACTAAAGAAGGGGCCAAAGACATATCAGGTACTGTAATATTGTTGTCATTGAAGCACCTGGCACTACAAGCGGAGAGATGCCAGATGAGATTCGAGTTACAAAAATAAACCTTATTGGTATAAGTGACATTAAAAAAAAAAAGAGAGAGAGAACTATTTTGAATTGCAAATGACAAGACTGCATCTGCATTTTTCCTTTCCTAATTTATTTTTTATTCCTTTTTTTATCAAAAAGTTATTACGAACTCAAGATTGGAATCCATCGTGATGGTGTTGCACCTGTAGCCATCATGTATAATTTTTTATCAACACTTCTTTCAGCTTTACTTCAAACTGCCAATGCTTCTGTTCATTCATCATTATGCACAGGTGGATAAGTTTACAGTATTTTTTACTCACGTGAATTTTTCTCTTACTCATAAAAATATACGATATGTGATATGATGCAATATTGCCACATTACTTTGTACAAAAAATATAGAGGGAGTTGGTATCCTTCACATCATTGAATTTTCAGGATACCTTGAGCCCTTCCAACCTTTAATTGATCACGCTCTTTCATGCAGGCGCTATCATCATCTTATTCACGAAGTCAACCATCATGGTCAAGATGCTAAAGTTGAGCAGTATTAGAAGGCAGGTCAACTTTTATTTGCCTTTCTATTTCTGTGTTCTGGAGTTTTATTACAACGCTTCATATCCATGATTACTGGAATTCACCCGCTGCCAAAAATGTTTTAGTGCCCTCATGTATACTAGATTTCCAATGGTGAACAACTGTAAATTATATACTATGCCAAATTGCCATGCCTATATATGGACACTGAAAGAAAGAAGCTAAACTTTTTTTGCATGGTTCATTTTTTTTTTCAAAGGTTATGCATGATTCTTGATGGTTTTTGAGTGAAGTCTTAATTCTTTTCTCTAGGAGTTTTAGTAGAAACTGATAGACTAGTAATTAGAATAATCCAATTGCATTACAAAGTGACCATTTCATATTCATATGACAATAGTAGTGCTAAGTTTACAACATTGGGGTTGAAAGTTTGTCAATACATTAAAACTTGATTTTCCCCCAAGGAATAATAGTACAAGTGATTTAAATACGGTACTGTACTATGTTACACAGAATCACCAGAAAAATCATGTCCATTTATAGGTTCTAATCGCCATTCACTCCCATAATAAGAATTAGGTAAACCCAACCAAAACCTGAAAGCCTCAGCTGCTCTCTTCCTTTCTACCCTTCTCTCTTGTCTGGCTTGTCAGGCATGCTTACTAGTAAACATCCTTGAATGCATTTCCACATAGATTGTTTTATGCTTCGTTTTATTTGGTGGTATCCCATTCTCTTCCATGCATGCTACAATTTCTAAAGCTTTTTTGCAAGAAGGAGCCCTTACACATATATCAGCCAGAGTATCTAAGAGCCCTTCATCTGGTTTCAGTGGCGGAGGCAAATCAGAATTTGAATTTATGCTTTCCTTTTTTGTCTCACACCTTTCATTTATTTCTTTCCAGAGCAAAAGTGCTTCTCCTGGTTTTCTAGCTAATCAGATTTCGTTTGCAAGGCTTCCATATGTAGCCACATTTGGGTAAAAACCATTCTCTTTCATTCTCAACTATGTTCTTTGCTTCTTCAATCAATCCCATTTTACAGTATCCTTCAACCAACATATTCCAAGCAACTAAATCAACTTTCACTTGTGGGTCTCTAAGCATTTCATCAAACACTTGTTAGCCAACTTTGGCTGACCTGACAATGCAAAAGCTTTCATCAATGTAGTATAACTGATTTTGGTCAGAGCAATCCCTTTTGCTCGCATCTCATTGAATAATGTATGAGCCCCTGCACTATCATCAATCAATATACATCCATCAATCAATATATTATACAAAACCACATCAGGCTCAATCTCTGCATCATCAGTCATCTCACAAAGCAGCTCTTTGGCTTTGTCAATCTGCAACTGTTGGCAATACCCCTTGAGCAGAATATTATAGGTAATACGATTTGCAGGCACACCAATTCTTGTCACTTCAGCTAGCACGATCCATTGATCCTGCCTTCGCAAGAGCAGAACAACAGTAGTGTATGCGACATGGTCAGGATAACTGGCGCTATTACCGTATTGCCTCATTGCCTCCAACATTCTAACTCTATTGCTCACACGTCCTTCATTCATATAATCCTTCATCAGAGTCGTGTAAATTCTTGAGTTAAGGGCATAAGCTTAGGCAATAATGGTGGCTCACTACTCTGATTAATAGAATTTGAAAGCAACTTTTCAAACAGGTCATCTCCCTCATTATCACTCAAATCTTCCCAACTCAACTCGTGAAGAATCCTGCACAAGTCTCTCCTCCCTTGTCTAATTGCTTGAACAATGTTCTCAGCCGTTTCCAAATCACCAAATCCAACATAAGCCGCAACAAGGGAATGTAATGTAGTCATTCACAGAGGAATTTCCATTTCAAGGATTCCCTCTAATACAAACACAACCAAATCTCTTCTATCAGGTCTAGCACACAACTTAATCATAACATTATAGGTCAAAACATCAGGCTTAGCACCAAACTCATTCATTTCATTAAACAATTGCAAGAACTTTCTAGTACCACCTAAATTGGCACATGCATTCAACACAGCATTGTAAGCTGCTGTGTCTGGTTTGGTGTCAGCAACAATAGCAGGGTCCGAGAATTTGCGGACTCTCCTGACAACCAAGTCGAAGAGCTTCACAGACTCCACGGGGCAGTCGTCAGCAGACGTGGTGAGACGGCTGACAACGGCGCTCCAAGCTTTGACGTGTGGGAGGTACCCAGAGCGGAGCATGGACTTAATAACGGAAGTAGCGTAGAGTGTGTGATCGGATTTGGCAGCAGCCACGGCGAGCAGACCAAGGGAGTTGGCGTCCAGACGGTGGAGCTGTCGCTCATTGAGGAGGCGCGTGAGGCTTAAATTTGTGTTTTGGTAAGTGAGGTGAGAGACCAAGCGGCTAAGACAATTGGGGTTTGGAAGTTGAGAGGATTGAGTATACTTTTTTTTTTTGGAGGATTGAGTATACTTAATACAAGCTGCTTCAGTTTTCCTTTTTCGAAGAAGAGTTGGTCATATTGGGTCAATATTTGCCTTAGTGATACTATTGAGGATATGCAGGTCAGTTTTGCTGGTTTGGCTGACTGTGGCTTGCACGGGAAGTGGGCGCGTGGGTTTCGAGATGGCGTAAGGATAAGCTGTTGAATACAACCAGTGAAGAGACATAGCATAGGTTAGGGTGAAACGATTGGAGTTTGGAGATGATGCAGCAGAGGATGATGAAAGAATTACGTTCACGGCTGACCCATTTCCAAAGGTCAATTGATTAGAGAGTGAAGCTTATATATATATATTTCTGTTTTCTATTTATTTTCTATTTTTTTTAAGGAAGAGAGAGAATAGAATTGAATAGCAAGAAGATTTAAAAATAGTTTTGTAGATTTGGTTGGAAGTGGAATGTACTACGTCCGTACGTCGTGTGATTCCGCCCTTTTCCCTGTTCGAGTTGTTTAATTATTATAAGCCATCTTTCACTAGCATAACAATCCACTCGACAACCCAACGATAGGACACCAAATCCCAATTTTGAATGTAGTCTTTCTTGGTAGCTATATAACCTAAATGTGTTTTATACATGAAAATGTTCATTCCTCCACTTAAGTTCGTCATAATATATTATTACGACCATGGTATATTCTTGGCATTTATAACCCAAATTCTCCACGAGCATTACACTTCGAAAAGGTATTGCCCATTTTTTCACCCTTCAATAGTTACCAGGCCCCTGACCCCGTCCAACAGGCCATGAACAGGACTCGTACCGAAAGAAAATCAAAACATAGCTATAAATACAAGGTAAAGAAAAAGAAAAGAAATATGAAGAAAAACCCACAGCTCGGAGCTCTGTGAATGTGATGAACTATTTTAAGAAAATCAGAACGTGCAACTAGAAACATAGTAACACCAAATTATACGACAAAGATCTCTATACAAAAGGTTTGTACATGAAAGATAAGTACGAAGCCCAACCTATCTATCTGAAATCTCCACCATTTCTTCCTGTACAGCATTTAAATCCCCAATTTGGACTAAATCAACTTCCTGATTTTCCACTTATATACACAAAATGTGTTAGCAATGAAAGGAGGTTCCTTTTGCTGCACACCAATCGGCTCCTCCCCTCCAGGAAAATCATAAACACGACCACCACTATTAAATTCATATTTCTTATCTACACCATCTGTGCCTATTCTATTAATTAATTACAAAATCACATTTTATGTACCTGCCAAATGTGAATGCTATGAGAGATGGAATGATCCCTGTCCTTCAGTTATGGCATACAAGAGTTTCTCTTTCATCTTCTCCTGCAAAAATATCGGACGATTTGAAAAGTTTACCTTACAGAAGATATCTTTAATATAAATAAAAATCCACAAACACAGAGAAGTGAGTTCACTTTTGATGAATAAGGTGGCAACTTAAGATAATTGGCACACGTCATCGCACTGGGTAGGTCTGCATCTGCACAGTTGCTTGAGTGCTGCAGAAAAACCCAAAAATAAACATGAGTAACGGTAGCTAATAGTAAGGGTTAAATAATATATCAACTAAAATGTACTGGTGGTACAGACCTTTCGGACTATTGTCAATTTTGGATTCAAAGATGCCAAACCTCCTGGAGGAAGCCTAGGTGCTCCTGTAACAAACTGAAGAAATGCCCGGTGTTGTTTGTAGTCAAACTCCCGTATGATTTCTAGCAACTGACATTCAGAAAAGTGAGCTAATATGAGATCTACTGAGATCTACAAAGTTATAAGCAAAAACACCAAAATTGAAAATTTTAAGAATCACAAACATTAACAATGGGAGGACTGCTTGCTGTGTATCCATGATCAAACTTGATATGATCCAAAAGTTCGTTAAACTGCTAAACAACAACATTACAACTTGTTAGTATTTGCATCCTTCCACATGAATTGACCAATTAAATAATAAATACACATACAGCCAAAAGGTTGCCTTCCCCACAGAGTAAATGCTCGAGTTCCTCTTCAGTGAAAATCTGAAGGTGGTCAATAGGGAAAACCTGAAGCATCCAGATAAAAGCAAAAGAGATACAATAAATCACAAAACAAAACAAAACACCAGCTGAAAACTTGTTAACGAAGGTAACCCTATGCTTACGTACCATCATTGTAAGATAGATATACATTCTAAATGAAAGAAAATTTAAGACAATCTGGATGGGAAACAAAATTTTGATGCAAAGTCTAAAATCCAAATCTCTTCTAGATAATAAATTCGTCAAGGAAAACCTACAAGGAAGAATACATCTTGAGCTTTTGCAAAAAGATTAGAATCCTCGGTTAAGCTCCCTCACTCGATTTTCCCCATCAATATTTAATATTGTCTTGTGTTTTCTTCCACAATATTGCATGCATATAAACACTTGTCAAGTGATGTACTCAACACAGAAACAAGTCAAGCATAGGTTATCAAGAATTATGAAACGGAAAGCACAATGGAAAAAGAGCAATTCCAGAGATTGCAAACTATAGTTTATGCCTCTAAAAATGTTCTAGTGATACGTACAAATAAATTATCCAAATCAAGTCACTTTAAGAATGGGATATAGAGTATTTTTCTTACGTCTACATTACTCTCACAAGCTAGCTAATGATTCAGTTGCAAGATCTTAAGCAACTTACATAATTCACACAATACATGTATATCCATGAGCATTTGCATACACACACAGTCAACTTCCTCCATGATTTCTTTTCACTTATGACATGCCTGCTCTCTCAGGAAATAGCCCAATGTTGTTTCCATTTTCATGGGTAATAGCACATTCAAGAAAAAGGTAGAATGTAACAAGAATTGTTTCCATTTCTTTTAAGAGGATAGAGGTTACTTATATTTCATGTAAAAAAGAAGAATAAAAAGAACAAGTTACAAGGAACATACTTGAGAAAATCCAGATCTAAAAGCTTCCACTTGTCTGAAAATTCCTGAACGTATAGTAGCATTTACAACAAGTGCAGTATAATCTTCCAAGTTATTCATAGTTACCTGGGAAATTAATGTCAACATAGTTGGTTTAGTTTGTAATCAAATAACCAATATATCTGAGGATAAAGAAATACAGTTATGGTACAGATGCCTACCATTTTATTATCAGCCTCAGAATAAAGAATATAATCAGGATAGCCAGGAAGAGTGAAGTCAAGATAAAGATCCTCAACTCTGGTATTCCGAAAGCATGATTCAAGGTCCAATGTTGAGTTCTCTCCATTGAATGACTCCAAATATTTTTTTCTATTAATGAGAGCCTGAAACTCTGACAATGCCCTACCAAGCTCAGCATCAAATGATTGGATGTCATACAAACTAAGTTCCTGCAAGAAAGGGTTTTGTCTAAGTATTAATTAAACTAGGACCAAAATCAATATTCCGTGTCAGGTTTACATGATTAACACGTCAAATCCCAGACAGGAAAAGTACCTTTCCAATAATAAGCTTATAGAAGGCTTTGGAAAAAGGCAGATCCAAGACCCTTCGATCTTGAAGAGTCTTTGCTACAACTTGACCCAAAAGGACAAACTTTTTTATTACATCAGAGAACTGTATGCCAAATGATGTATCTATGGCAGCTGACCATGGACGAGGAAAAAGACCAAAAGGAGACATCACAGTTTCAAAATTCTCAACCTGCAAGCTTTTCCCAGTGGTTAATGCACCATGGTCATCTCTCCACATGCCCAAGCCAGACTTCTGAAACTCATGACTGACCAGAGTATAGAACTCCAAAGTAGGACCAAGACCGGTGCCAACTTCTTCATCATATTCCACTTCAAGAAGTGTTCTATGACGAGCATGTTTATCCATCATTTGTGAAGCAGACTCCAGAATATGGTTCCTGCAAACTAAAAACTTCTTCTTAGGCAAGCCCCTAGCAACTGATCGCCTATCACTTGGAGCACCTGAATTACTATGATCCAGTTGAGGCTGAACTTGCCGTGGACCAAATGCTGCTAATTGAAAATAATTGCACCTAGCCTCAAAACCAAATAAGAAAGGGCATGAAGCCATTAACTGATTAAACCATGAAGGCATACCACCAATTGAAACAGCTGCACAATCCCGCGTTTGTTGTTCTAGTTTCTCTGTCAGCTTACTATTTACAAACTCATTCTGTTGAATTGAACGAACTACTACCCTTAATTCATCCAAGTTATCAAGTCTACCATCAGTGTATGCAGCTATTCTCTCTTGAGACATCAAATGACATGTTAACCTGTTCACACCTTCCAAACTTTTAAGCAGAAACAATATACCATAAATAGGACTTGACTTATCCAAGTCAGAGGCAAGTTGAGAAGCAAATATACTGGAGAAAAATGAAGCACAGTTCACAGGTGCCTCAACTCGATCTGATGAAGGGGACATTTGACGTAAAAGGAGACATTTTTGAGGATCACTCCATTTAGGTTCGTCGGCTCTTCTATAAGTTATTGTGTATAATTGACTCCACAATTTTGCCCCAGTAATAACTTCATTATCTGCTTTTATTTGTTGTTGAAGAATGGCCTGATACAGTGTTAATGACCGGTCCATCTTTTGCCCTTCTAAATAGAATATAAGGTTAGAGGAAGTACACTCATTGTTACAATCCTGAAACAGAAAAAATGTAGTAGCAATGTAAGAGCAGGTAAGTATTTCAATTTACATAATATACAGTTTGCCGAGAAGAAGAGAACAGTAACATAGTTAAGCAACTTGCACTATATACATCACTGGCATCTTAGCATTGCAACCCCAAGCCAGAAAACAAACAACATATAAGAGAGAGAACATCAATAGTGGAAAGAGGGACAAGGGTGTTAGTGATTGAACTAAATTAACCTGAGTCAAAGATGTTCTATGCTAAGATTGTACCCAAGGAAATATAATTACAATATGATTTTCATGCAAAGAAGATGTGTCACCGTGATTTGTCCGTCTTAAAGTTGCTGCTTGTTGAGACACAATCACCGACTAATTTGCCTCATCTTCCTGCATGGATGCATAAAAGAGAACATATTTGATTCCCAAATTATTCTCAAAATCTACATGATAAATGATATATAACAAAACAGATTACAAATCTTTTGAGTCAATAAACCAAACAAAAATAACCTGCATCTCAGGAATATCAGAGGACATGGTGTCGTGTTCCATAGCTTCTGAACTTTCACCTTGTATAGATTTTGCATCTGGTGGTAGATGAAGAAGCTGTACATTTGTTTGATCCATGGCTAGGGCATCTGATGCTACATCTTTTGATGCTTTTACGGTAACTTTAGGCCAGAGATATCCTTCAATCGCTTCCAGAGAAGAGAAAGGATCAACAGTCAGAAGATCTTCTGAGAAATCAGATAAACATGTTTACCCATCTCTCCTTACAAAACGAACTCTGAAACATGGGTTTGTTACGCAGCGTCCATATGGGACAGTAGCAAATGAATTTCTCTGCCTAAATGAATTGCTCAAAATAACAGGGAAATTTTCCAAAGACGACAGTGCACTTTGTAATTTCATTATCAATACTGACAGAGGTGAGTCCTCAGAAAGAATGCCTGAAGAAGATAGAAATAGTCTGGCAAGCACCTCAAACTGTTTTTCCACAACATGTAAATTCTTAGGTGCACCATGAAGTTCCACATTATCTCGCATATACAGTCCATTAGATAGGTAATTAACCAATGATTTAACAATTCCACTTTCAATGAACTCAAAAGTGGAGACAGGTTCACTTCCGTTAAGCTTTTCCATAATCTGATGCAATATACAATAAAATTTACCTTCTTTCTGAGCAGAAGCATCATCACTTGTTTGCATGTTCATCAAATCATTTAAAGAAGCAGAAAAACTTTTGAGATTTTGAAGCATATCAGTCAGTCCTTTCTCAGAACCAAATAATTCTGGAGAGAAGTATTTGCTTCTAATGCTCTCCGCAAGATTTTGAACAGAATCCTTATCATACTTGCAAGTTCGTGATTCTGAAGCTGAAGAAGAATGAACAGCATCAAAAGCATAACATAAGCATTTAAGAACCTCCTTTCCAGAAGCCTTCTGACTTAATCGAGAACAAAGGCTGATGCCACTAAATACTGGAAACAATTGTGAACATTTGTCTGGCGTTAATAAAGCATCGATGGCAAAGAAGACACCCTCCTTCACAAAAGAGTTCAAAACAGCATCAGAAAGCTTTTGCAGAAGCATCTCAGTAATCTCTAGCGCTAATATGAGCACGTGGCAATCCTTTCGAGCAAACACTTCAGCCAAAAAACTGCAACATCAACCACAGAATGTCATTAACAGTAGTTGAAATATATCAACATTTGATACACCAATGATGAGAAAGCCAGATTCCCCTTGGGATGTTGGCACTTTTAAGCAATTCAACATGCATGTCAGATTTGCTCAAATAAACTAACTTGTTGATAACAGATAGGCAGCCATAGCAAACAAATATATTGGCACCAGAATTAACAACCTGTGAGATGGTTGGAGGATATATTACAATGCGATGGAAGGGAAAAAACAGCAGTTGAATGTACATATCAGAAAACTACCTGGATCAACATGGCAAGTATGTCCATTCCAAACTTTTGTAGAAGATCAGGATGATCAACCAAAAATAACTGCTTATCTGACACCAGCTGAATACATTGATCTTTAGAAGTAGGCAGAAGCATATTTAGCAACTTCAAAACTTCATGTACCTGGAAAGAAAACAAATCAATAATGATTCAGATCCATAAGCAATGAAAAACCCAATAATCTAAATTATCAGCGACATAACTCACACATTATAATCTCCAGACACATGCAGGGAAATTCCCTACTAAATGATTAGACACATTCTACCTTTCTTCTATTACTTATTTATTTATTTTTTCCACTTAAATGATAATGCCAAGTTATATGAGCAATATATATCTCAATGGTGGGCATAATAACAATGCCTATATTGATATCAATCCATATCATGCATTTAAGTTAAAGTAAAATTTTTTAAAATTTAATGCCCATTTGTTTTGGAATCCAAATACAATTTTTTGTTTTCGAAAATAAGGATACAACAAAGTTCAAAAAAGCTAGTTAGAAAACAAAAAGAAAATGTTTTTTCTGTTTTCTACATAATAGTATCACAGTTGTATCTAATACAATGTTTCATTTTACTTTAAATATGTACTCTTCTAAATAACTTTACATTCAAAAAATACTCACCTTCATTTACATTATCTACTTTTCAACAGATCGTTTAGTTCAGGCATGTAATCACAAATCAATCGGTTCTGCAGTTTCAACTAAATAATTTTACATAGAACAAATAGTTAAGTCTACGATATTAACCTGATTGCAATGGCCATCAACCATTCGTGGAGAAGACATTCCATGAGAGAGGTCGTAAGTAGATAAAATATCCTTCAATGTGCCGCCAATAAAAATCTCATACAAAGTCCTGAAAGCTACAATAGAACTAGAAGAAATTTTGACAAGTAACCCAATCAAACACTGCCAACAAAAAATGTTCGAATAAAGTTATTATTCTAGGGCAGAAAATATACAGTGAGAGTTCATCTTAGCAAAATAACTAAGTTTCCATACATTATAAATTGGCTGGGATAGAGTAGTTCGGCTATTCAAGTTTATAAGATGAGTAGCCTGATGAATCAGTCCATGGCCACAAAGTTCATCCAGCATCTCAGAAGATTGACTTAATTGCTCTGCTATTTTTATCAAGCAAATGGCCACACTTTCAACTAGCTGAAAATTAAATATTTAAATAGAGGTTGGATCGTCAATTAATATCTTCACACACAAATCAATAGTAGAATAATCCCTCAGAGCAAAATGCCACACACTAACACAATTTCTACCTGCTGATCCTCTTACTGAAGAAGATTGCACAATATGGGAACAGCCGCCATTAAATGTGACAGACATTCTGAAGGAAGTTTCTTACATATATTTGCCACAGTAGATAGTGCAACTCTCTAGGGCAGACAAAAAGGTACTTAAAGATTTTATATTGGATACACTAGAAAATAATTGTGCATAAAATCAAAATTAAAATCAAAACGCGGAATAAGATAAAATTAGCATCTATTTTTCTCTCAAATAACACATTGGACATTTATTTACCTGTACACTTGTCAAGTAGAAATCAATGTAAGTTAAAACAGGCATGAGCATCTACATATTCTTAAAATAACAAGTTTTACCTGAACACTAGTTGCGAAAAAGTCAATGTAAGTTAAAACAGCCATAACTGCCCCAGTCTGTAAGCAAGTAAGTGGCTGATCGTGGGAAATTTTCTCCAATGCTTGCAAACACTACATAAAATGAAAAATTAAATGCATGCTTAATTAGTAATTTAAAACATACATAAAAATTAACTAAAAAACAAAGAATACCTGTTCAGCTACATCTAAGTACTCAATTGACATTTATATTTGACAAAGAGCAGGAACTGCGTCATGATGAACAAGTAAACCCGATGATCTTGGAAATATATCACACAAATATGTAATAGCCCTAACAGCCAATAACTTTATATTTGGGTTACTCTCATGCTTTGCCAGCTTTACAAGAACTGGCGATAATGAGTCTGCCATCATACTGGAGAGTGAATCCTCCATAGCCAATGATAACACCTCACATAGCTCCGTTAGGGCAGTTAATTGCCTAGAAGGATCACCCTCTTCACCCAAAATTCCCAAAATACTTCTCAATTTGCCATGATCATTAGAGGATCTTCTCCTCTGGAACTCCCTAAGGCCCCTGTGTCTGGGGTCTGCATCATCAGAATCACACGAACCATATCCTGAATCTTTTTCAGGTTCTTCTTCTGATCGGCTTGAAGCTGAAGCTGAAGCCGAAGCCGAGGATGAAGTATCCATATCGTTATGCTGTGTTTCAGGTGTTGAATTTGTGGAATTCAGGTGCGTTTGAACCGATGAATTAGATGTGCTTGGCCTAAAGTCCAGTGAACTACAAACTCTTTTATCCTCCGGTAAATCTACAGCCATTTCCATCCGCTTTTGTCAACGATTTCCCATTTATTGCGGCTCAATCTTTTTGGTTAATCAACACAAATGAACATTCACTCCTGTATAGTCAATATTTTCTGGCCATTGGACAAAAGAGAGTAAAGAGTTGCCATTTTCAGGAATTCACAAGTACAAGCAAAAAATAAAATTCGTACAGCAAAAATCACCAGAATTTAGCTCGCAAAAAAGAAACACACATAAATTCACAGTGGTACAGTAAAAATTTCGGGTTACAAGAAAAACAGAGCGCCACTAACTGCCATGTTCGTTAACTGAAAACATTAAAGCTACATAATCGTCCAAATCACAAACCTTGAAATATTTTGATATATACAAATACAAAATCATTGTTGTATTCATCTACGTGGAAACAAAAACCCACACATCGGTGTAAATGGAACAAAAAAACTAGCGAGGAAATCAGCAACAAGTTTGTTCCGATATCAAGTACTGATTAACCATTCAACAGATCAATATAAAAAACACTTGAAATAATTTCATCCAAACAGTCCCAAAAAACATATCTGTCTGCAACTGAAACTAAACCAGCAACGAGAATCAAAGCCAAATAGAGATGAGCAAAAGGTCGAACCGACGATCACATTGGAAAATTTTAAGACTTTCTAATGTACCTAGTTGTTATTGTAGTTCTTAGCTTTTATTTTCTCTCCTTTTAAGAACTGTTCTACTTGGCGATCTCTCTTTCCCTCTTTCCCTATGTTTGCCAAAGGATTAAATTAAATTGGCGTATGTGATTGTGATCTGTGATGACGAGGATGATGAGAACAGAAGGGAGTACTGTTTGTACGAGAGAGGAATATATCCCAGAAGTTAAATCTTGGGAATAACAAATCCTTAAATGATAAACACCCTATTTTATGATAAAAATTTTGTTTGAAATTTAAAAATTTTTATAATATTTTTTATGTTTTTATAATATAATAAATTTTATATTTTAAAATATATATAAAATATATAAAATTATTATTAAAAAATTATATAAAATTTATAAATTATATTTTAAATTTTTATAATTTTATAAAAATTTGAGATATAACAATTATTATATCGTAAAAAAATTAAAAATTTTAATTATATAAAAATTATTATTAAAAAATTATATAACATTTAATTAATAAAATTGATAAATTATAATTTAAATTTTTATAAAAATTAAGAGTATAATAATTTACGGCATGAAAAAGGCAAAAAGACTAGCGTGGCACTCGCACTAGATTTGGGGTACTTTCTTTTCTTCTTTTTTGTCCCTTGAAAAAAGACTAGGTTTTTTTTTTCCCCGAAAAGGACTGGGGTGGGCTATCATTTCTGTCGTTACTTGTTCACATGATGATGTCAATCATGTCATATAGAGTTTTGAACCTTCCGATTGATAGGCTTTCTTTACCAGGCGGCAGTAGTCAGCCCCGCTTAGTGACTCTCTCAATTGTTTAGGGCCCAGTGGCGAAGCCCAATTAATAATTATGGTACACGGGAAGACACAACATTTATTATATTCAATTAACCCAGTGAAAACAGAATGTCACAATTTATTAATTTAGATAATTTTTTATTTTGTGTTACAATTATAATAATATTTTTTAATTATAATTATTTTAAAAATTAAATATATTATATTATCTTTATTTTTATTTAAATTCATGGATTAAACTAGCAAATTAATAAATTAGTGTGTAAGTATTTTTAAAAATAATAAAACTAAAATATATAGTTGATGAAATTTTATGAGTACAGATGTCCTATTTTTTAAATTTTAATTAATTTTAGCCTAATATTTTATAAATAATATTAAAATATAATTTTTTTTTATAAATTTATATGTATAAACTGATTAATTTTTATGTAATTCACGTTATTTATTATTATTAATTATATTAATTTATATTTTTATTAATTAATATTATCATTCCACGTTAATTTATCTGCATTAATTTGTATAAAAAATTTATATTTCAAACACTATTTATATTACATTATTTAGAACATATTACATTATTTAAAAACGTTTTATGAAAGACGTTATACTAAAATTTATCAACATGTATTTATAAAATTGTTAACCCATTGAAACTTCCATTTTTTTCAAAGCTGTTTTCTTGTGCAATGTAATGCAAATGACCCAAGTAGGAGCTGGTTTGAAGGTATTCTAGCTTTCATAGCGTAAAGTGTAGGAAACGGGAACAGGATTGCTACACGAAAAGCCAGTAAAATTGGACGATACAGACTTCAAAAATTGCCGCATGAAAAGCATCATGCATAAACAATATTCTGGGGTTTGTAACTTTTTGGGCGAAACTCTCTCGACCTAATTTATCTTTTCCGTTTTATCTTTTTGGGCAGAGCTCTCTGTGGAATTGTTCCATGTCCATGAATCTGATTTTCCCATCCAAACAATGTGAAAAACGAACCGGGTAAAGGAGAAAATTGAAACTCCATTTTTTTATAAAAAGGAAACCTCAAATTTCCTTCCACGTAACCCAAGCTAGGCTTGGAGACCTAAAAAATAGCTCATAAATGGGTAGTAGCCCCAACCTTTCTTTCAAAAAATAAATTATTGGCCCTACCGTTCCAAGAAAGGCAACATCCTACTAAGTCAAAGGAATGCAAAAGACAAACATGGCGGACCCCAACCGATAAACTGGAAAACCAAGTCTTCTCCTAAAGAAAATGGGGAATTAGGATACTATAATAATCTACATCGTTCACTCCTAAATTTCTATCTTCCGAATAGATTGCCACTGAACAATACAGAACCCTTGAGAAAAATAAGTGACCTACGCAGGTAATGACCGAATAACTTCTCGGAAAAATTCAACAAACTAAATAAAAACTACTTAATTCAGACTAATGATTGACTACCCATTTATCAGCATAAGAAGATTAATTATGGTACATTATAAAATCAGTTCATTTCCAATTTCCTGCCTACGAATTATAGAAATAAATAATCCCAAGATTTACAGAAATTCTTCAAACGGTCATTCTACTCGGAAAGAAAATTTACACCTTAAAGAAAATAATTTACGGAACAGTGAGCAGACCAAAACTAGCAGTAATGTCAATAGTCTGATACAATATATGCTTTACGCACCAAACTAGATCTTCGATTGGAATTGTATTATGTAATTTGTACACGCGCTGCCAATGACTACTCTATGCCTTGCATAAGAACTATCATACGTTGTCACTGTGACTGTAAACATTCAAAGAGCCCAAAGTACCCAAGTACGTAGATTGTTAGAACCAACAAAAATTAAGTTCATCAATATGAACATTGTTCATTGTGTCAGTTAATTTCTGAGAGCTATACAAGAAAAATAAATTAAATTTCTGTTAAAGCAAATAACTATTAAAAACTTGCTTAAAATCACTTAAAAAAAATTTATTTTATCTCATAAATTAAAATTTATTTGATTTAACTTTTAAAAAAAAATTTATTTAAAAATTAAAAATAAAAAAAGACTAATTTTTTTATTTTTTAAAATATTTTTTAATATTTATTAAATTTTTATAATTAATTATTTCAATTATACCCGTTTAATTTATTAAATTCTAAAAAAATCTTAATATAAATATTAAAATTTCATCTTTTAATAAAATTAGTATTCTATTCAAAATTATCATTACGTAGAATATTAATAATTTAATTTTAATTATATATATTAACAACATAAGTTAATATCTTACTGGAAAGTAAGAAAAAATACTATTGTTCTTATTCATTAATTCAGACTAACAGTATGTATCAACCAAATAAACACAAATAAGGGAAGAACTTGATTCTTTAATTAAGATTCAGTCTGATCTTTACACAAATATATATTTCTAATACTACTCTCTAGCTCAAACTAGGTAACAAGTTTGAGTTTGTAGTTAAGAAATCCTATTAAATTACTCTCCCCCTCAAACATAGGGAATGACTTCATGAGTGCCACCTTCCGTCTGATGTAGTGGCCTTGGAGAACATTTACGGCTTTGTTTGGTTTGAGATTTTTGATCTCCTTCTGCCGCTCTACAGGTTTGACCTTCCTTTTCTATATCTCATCATTCAAGTAAATAAAATCACTCAACTCCCAATTAAGTGATTAGGGTAGTTGTTAGTTCTTTTGTTGCCCATCAACGCTCGCCTCAATTCCCTTCTCTAATCCTCTGAATTTGCCGTCGTTTGGCGATGCTCAAGGACATATCGTTCAATGTTGTTTGGGCATGCTCAACGCACTATTTTGGTGTTGTTTGCCAATATTCAAGGGCGTGCCTTTTTAACGTCATTTGACCGCTCTCAGGGACACCATTTCAACGTCGTTTGGCCATGCTCAAGGACATGCCATACAGGCAACGTTTGACAGTGCTCAAGGATACCCCGTTCAAAGTTGAATGAAGGCTACACCGTTTCCAATTATGAAAAAGGGTAGCGGCGTTAGAGTTGTCAATCTTTTATCGATAGAGTTTCGGGCAATGTGCGACATGAACGATGCTCAGGGTTTAGGCGTTGACTTCTTCTGAATCGATTGGAATTGGCGGTGTTCAAGGACATGCACTTCCCATCATTGAACAAAAGGTGGCAGCATTGAAATTGTCGATCTCTTCTCGTGGTCCAAGTGATGAACAATGTGAAGGATGCTCAGGGTTTGGTTGTCAGCTTCTTCTAAGTCGAACAATAATCGTCAATCAATGGACGGTAACAGATGACGACAGTAAACAATGACTGATAGGGTTAGGGTTTTCCTGTCCTTTTACTTTGAAAAACTATATTATGACAAATTATACTCAGCAACCATTCTAAATACAGCATATCATTGCATAAAAACAAACAAAAAAAAACAATTATTTTAACCTTAAGCGATTCTCAAACCTGTTCTAATACCATGTAAAGTATTAAAAAAGTGTATCACTTCTTATTCATTGATACAAACTAGTCATATATATATATATATTATCAAATAAATATAAAAAAAAGAAAAAAAACTCCATTCACTAATTACGTCTTAGTACCTATTTGGTTAAACTTTTTTTTAATTTATCTTTTTCTTATAAGAAGTCCAATTAAATATCAATTTTAATAAATTTTATAAAAAATAAATAATTTTTTTTAATATGTATATATATACAAATAAATTTTATAAAAAAATTATAAAAAATAAATTTTACTTATCTTCTTTTTTAAATACAAATTTTTTAAAATATTATAAATTTTTTAAATCACTTTATTTTTATTATTATTCTTAATAAAATAAATATTAATAATCGATTTATTCTTCTATCTCTTTTTTTTTATCTTTCAAAATCTTAATAATAAAAAAAACAAAGATTTCAATGAATTATTCATAAAATACATTTATCTTAAATTTTTAAACTCAATTTTTCTTTTTACTTTTTACTTTACTTTTAAAAAAAAAATTCCCACCAAACAAACCCTTAATCTAATCTTCACATAAATATATATATATTTCTAACACTTACCAAACCGGCGCACTCATGAGAAGTGGGAAAACACGAACATCAACACCAAATCATCACATGTTAGTTCAGAAAAGATCCACCCATCAACCTCATTCCCTCGTCCCACACACAGATAGGGGGAAAAAGTAAGAGAAAGAAAATATGATTGCTTCTCGAAATCGGCAATTTGCTACTCCCACCATGTTAACACCGCTAATGACTTGATATTCAAGTGGATAAGCTCTACACTTGAGTCCAGACTGGAAATAAAATGCTAGCAATGGCACTGCTGGCGGCATTAACACATCATGGTAGGGGTTAGAATTTATGAGAGGACAACATAACATTGTAAGACTGCAATCGTACTAAAATTTCACGATATGTGGTGTTGTGGAGGATAAGTTGGTAGGGATGGCAGCAAAAGAATAGAAAGAATCATACACTGCATACAAGTTCAAAATTACAAGAAGGTGCTGGTTATAAAATGATGGCGGTAACCACACCAAAGGCTATGAAAAAATTATGGTACTTCATAGTTATATCAGTAAAAAAGAGAGGTGTTACATCACTTGCCAAAGGTTAAAATAAATATAGTGGTCCACTTATCCCCTTCCAGACCACACTCAGGGCACACGAATTCCATGGAACTCATATTGATCTGATGATAGTTTGGAAATTTATACCCTATCCTGGACCATTCCCAGACAAATGAAAAAAGCCACATCTGTCCCACAGCTTAAACTAGTCGAGACAAGTATGAGACTTTTCAGTGCACAATTAACTGAGTAAAAGCTGACAAAGTGTAATACACGAAATTAGAGCAAAGTTTTTAGGTACAAGTTATTTTTACTGAATGATGAAAGACCAAATGGCACACTAGAGTTAGCAACCCTTTGTGGCTATTAATAAAAAATAACCCGAATTCCTCAAGTTTTGACATTTTAGGAGTTGGAGATTTACTCTATAAGAAATACTAGTCATAAATGGACAAATTTAAGAAAAAAAAAAAAAAAGCAACAAAAAGCGCCTTTCCTACTAAAATATAAAAATCTCAATAGTTATTAGAAAATCACCTTAAACATTAGAATGCTGCATCACAGCTCATAAAATGAAGAACTATCATTCACACACACCATCTAGCCAATCTTTACAATCACACAATTGTTGAAACAATTGTAACATACAATTAAAAGCAAAAGACTCATTACAAAAAGGTGCCTGAGATGGAGAGTGGACCAAAAAAAGCATGCAAGGCAATAAACGCAAGCAATATCTTAATGACCAGTCATTTAGAATGACGCAGAAGCAGTTCATAGCACTAATATTGATGATCCATTTATCTATTGCAAACACATCAACTGAAACAAGTACGTATCAGATAATGCACTACTCAAAGATAGTTGACAAACAAAGAGAGTCAATACCTTAAATGCATTTAACAAAATATGGTTAATTGCCATAAGTTTAGCAACACAACCATCATGGACAAAACAACACATCTATACTAGGAAGCTGCATTAGTATTTCACAAATATTAGATTAGACATTTCTTAGATACTCCTAAGGCTTGTGTATGATATTTCCTAAATATATGCAATCCAAAATTAATTTCTTTATCTAGATGTTTCAACATTATAGCCAATGGTATAAGAACATGTTTCCAGCAACAAGGTAACTACTTTAGCAACAATAAGTCTTCTAGAGATTTAGGATATGCTGACAAAAAATATTGTTCTGTAGCAAAATGCAATTCAATTAGTACTCTTTATTTATGTACTTGCAAAGATTTTAAGGTTTCCCAACATTTTTTTTTATTATGCATTCAATTACCCAAGGCATGGATTCAATGTTTGGATCTTGACAAGACATTGTTACTATCTACTACTGATTTGGAAAATACTAACATCAGAACCTAGATAAATTACAAGATTCTCCCAAATTAAATGATTAGGTTATAAATCAAATTATGCAGAATGCTATTTAAGGACACCTTAAATATGCTAAACATGGCCAATCTACATGTCTAAATATTGCTTTCTCACACATGTAGCATTTTGCATTTTTCCATCCTCATAAGTGCAGACTAGCTATAATTGAAAAGGTTTAAAGTAATTCCCAAAAATTTTAACAGTTAGGAAGTTTTGGAGGCTTGAGGGGAAAAAGGATGGCAAAATTAAGTGATTTCGAGTCTAATTCACTTCAAATGTCATTTATTTTTTCCATTAGTAAAATTGAATCTAAACCAACTCCAATCCCACTTTTACACAGAGCTGAAGTGCCAAAGCTATTCAAGATTCAAATTTTCTCATTGAATAATACAACATACACAAAATACTGGTACAAAATTTGTAGCCCAACTAATGTGGCACCAATCAATGAATACCATGCATAAGTAACACTATTGACCTTATTATTGCATCACCAATGTACTAGGAGTGTCCACATCAATTCGGGTACAAACTTTGTATCCCAACTTTGTATCAATAGTGGGTTTTGTTCCTTCTTAAATATGTTTACGTCAAAAATAAAAAGTGTATTCATCACCAACGGGAATGGTGTATCAAGGATGAAGGATATTCATAAGAAGGAAAAAAATATACAACAGATAAAAGAGTGAATTTCCTGCACTAACTTTTAAAATAGGAGGTTGTACTGAAATAAGAGCGAACAAATTACAAAAGATACAAAAGCCACAATAACAGTAGTGATCTTAATGGAATTAATATATATATGTAAATAAGTGTCAAAAAAATATATATTAACATCAACAGAACCCTTAGTTCTAAATTCACCAACCTTGAGTACAACAATCCAAAAGAATTCATCCTCAAATTTCTCCTTTAAAAAATTTTTAAGTGCCTAAAGTCTGGTAGAAGTAATTGATAATTAAAACTCATATATGTCACTAATTAAGTTATCCTTTGAAAGCTAACATGTCGTTTCAATATTATATGCTATTGAAATTGGTAAGTTATCCTTTGAAAGTTAATTAAGAGCAAAATGAACATTGATCACGATTTGTAAGTAGTTCCTCGATGACATGTCAAGATGTATCTATATTATATGCTATTGAAATTGCTTAGTTGATATATGTAAAAATCTAGCATGCAAAGTATCCTAATTGATGAAATTAAGTCTTGCATACTAAGGATCTAAGTATTGAACATAATATGGACATAATTAAAACTTGATAAAGCCATACCTAGTTTTCAAGCTTTCTTTGCTTTTGTTCAACCTTTTGAAGTCTTAGAAAACCAAATTAAGATCTCCTCTTAAAAGTGATGCCCTTAACACTCTTTTCCCTCTTTGGCTTTGCGTGGATTCAATCAACACCCTTTTGATTGAATTACGTTTTTCAAACAAACATTCTAAGATTTCAACAGTTGAAAATGATTTTCTTTTCTAGAAATTGATCACACAACAACCGAAATCACTTCCCAAAGAATCCTTATCCACTTTCAATTGATCAAAATTTGTTTATCAAATAACCATAGGAAGTTCATGGCAAGCAAAGAAGAAAAGCCTCCTTTTATTTTTGCTGCTTCTCTTTTTCATAATGAAAATAATCCATAATTTCCATTTTATATTTTTCAATTTAATTAACAATTAATTAAATAAAAATATATAAAAAATGAGGTTCCAAATGTGTGATCAAGATGAGACCACATCTCATGCAAATCCACCATCCATTTATCATATAAGTGTAAAATCAAGATTATACTACTTGTCAAGTTTTTATTTGGTACGATAAAAAATTGTCAACAATCACTTATACCATATATATGTTTAGGTTAATTACTTTAATAACCTTATTACATTATATCTAAGTGATGCATAATCCAACTCAGGAAAATTCGAGTCAATTTACGAGCAAGATTCAATAAGTTCATCGTAAAGCCTGCAGTAGATTGTATAATCGAATTAAATTCTTTAATTCTTTAATTTTTTATTTAATTAATCTTTAATAAGATTAATTAAACATGTCTATAGGTCAATATTAACACCTAACTATGCAATACGACCTCCGACTTACAATAAAATATAAAGATTCAATAATTAACCTTTCTGTAATAAGTTACTGTGCAATTCGATCCTTCCATTGCACAATACTTAGAGGTGTCTAACGGGCCGGGCCGGCCCGTGAACCGGACCGGATCGGACCGGGCCCGAACCGGCCCGTGGTACTGTTCACACGGTCCGGGCCGATTTCGGGCCTATAGAAACGGTCCGGTCCGGT
>JAVXUL010146331.1:0-14453 GCA_035590515.1 Trichilia minutiflora
CTGGGATTCGCAGCGATTGCCACTTGGCCGACTAGGGTCGGAGCGTGATAATTTCAATTGTTGTGCATATATACAAGTTGTATGTATGTACATAAGATACACATTTTTGGAATATATATTATATACATGTTAATGTACATTAATGCGTATTGAAATATATGAAAATATATTTAGGTAAAATAACAAAATATTATGATAGCATAACTAGATAAATCGGATTTGTTTAGTTATAAAATAATCAGTAACTAGTTGCTAATTATATTGGTGTGCCTCATAAATCATGTCAACGAGTTAGTCAGGTCAGTGACCGATTGACTTAATTTGACCAGTTAACGTAGTTCATCCAATCAATTTTTGATCAAGTCAAATAAGATATCTAGTTTGACTAGTAACCTTGAATGAATACACAAAATACAAGTTTTGTATGACAAGAATCAAAATTTCTAAAACTAAAATCATGATACACAAATGACACACAAAACTTGTATGACAAGAGAATAAATACAAGCACACATATGAAAAATGTGTTTTTCAAGTTAGAAATTTGATTTCTAAATATAAACATGTAATTATTACATATATATTAATAATTAGGGAATTGTTAATCAAACATGCATAATCAGTATATATATATATATATATATATATATATAAAATCAATATTGAGGAATATTGATAACTATGCGTTCAATAAAATATTTAAAATTATTTTAAAATGTGTTTTAAAATAGTTTTAAGAGAGATGTTTTAAAATTGGTTTCAGAATAATATTTGTTCATATGATGAATAAATATTATTCAAGGTTTAAAACATTTTATAGTTATTTTTTAATATTTATGTGGTAAATAGTTTACTAAATACATTTGTAATTTTATGAAATCATAAATGTTAAAATTATGTGTATTATTGAACATGTGTATGACACAGGATTTGAATGATATACATAATGACTACCTGTATAATTATTAAATCCTAACCTCCCATTGTGGGATGACACAGAGGTCTTTGACATAAATTAGTATCCCAAGATTTCTATTATGTAAGGGGTATTGATTTATGTTATAGAAATCTGTTATCTGATTCTTGGGGTACGTATATTCACCTTGACCAAGATTTCTATTATGTGAGAGAGAGGTGAAAATAATATCTTGAGAATGCACAATAGTTTTGGTTTAATTGGCCTAGGATATCAAGATTTCTATTATGTGAGGTATCCGAAGCTAGAGCTAAACAAAGAATCAAACCTTACATAAAGATGTAAAAGAAAATGTGTTTGCTACTTATTTGGGTTAATTGACCAAGATTTCTATTATATGAGGTTGGTTAGTTCTGATAAGATGTTGATTCCCTACTACTAATGATAATAAAATTCTAACAAAACTTTTGAGTCCTATATGGTGAGTGTGGGATTCAAATTAAATAGTACGAGCTAATATAATTAACACATATTAATAATTTTTAAATTGTTTAATTGTTTTTATTCAAACTTGTTTGAATTTTGTATAAATCAAATTGTTGATTAATATAATATAAGATTACTAATAATCTTTTTTTTATGTATCTTCAGTTTCTAAAGCTGAAAGTGATACTAAATGATATAATATAAAACAAACATTTAATGGTGTTCTCCAACTTACATATCAAACTTTTAAACTTTTAAAAAATTTGATAGGGACTAATTTCACTAATATGAATAAAGAAAAATTATTTTCTTTACAAAAAAATAGAACATATACAAAGGAGTTATCCTCACTACCTTAACAGACTTATGAAGTTAGATAAAGGTACAAATAGTTGTATGATGATTAATTATGAATTAAGTGTTATTTCAAATCATCATTCATGAATTCTAGATTCTGCAGCTATTTCTCATGTTTGTATCTCTCTACAGATATTATAAAATTGTTCAGTATTGTCGAGAGATGAGATCACTTTAAGAATGGCTAATAGGGCAACTGTTGCTACTGAAGCTAAATGATCTTGTAAGCCTAGATTGTCTAATGGACACATTATTAGATGAAACTCTGTGTTGTATTTTGCTAATGCCACTAGAAACATCATTTCTATTTCTGTACTATGTAAGGATGGTTACAATGTACAGTTTATAGAAAATGAGTGTTTAATATATTTTTGAAATGTATTAGTGGACAAAGCAGTAAATACAAATGGATTATATGTTCTTGAATTGAATAACAGTTATTCAATAAAATCCATTATTAATAAAAGAATTCAGGATAAATCAAATTCTAAAATCCTATGACACCACATATTAGGTCATATAGGAGATAATAGATTGATTCAACTTGGTACAAGTGAACTTTTGAGTTCACTAGGTTCGTAACCTTAACCAACTTGTGAATCATGTCTCCAAGGTAAAAACAACCAAATCTTCCTTTAAAGGTAAAGGAGAGAGATCTAAGGAGCTATTGGAACTCAAACATATAGATATATGTGGACCATTTAGTTCTAAAGCTATAGGTGGATTTGATTACTTCATTACCTTTATCGATGATATGTCATGATATGGGTATGTGTATTTAATGAAATACAAATCTAAATCTTTTGAAATATTCAGGGAATTTAAGAATGAAGTAGAGAAACAAACTGAAAGAGTATTAATGCTCTACAATTGGATCGTGGGGGTGAATACTTGAGTACAGAGTTTTAAGAATTCTTAAAAGATAATAGAATAGTTTTTCAACTTACTTCTCCTTACACACCACAGTTGGATAGTGTGGCAGAAAGAAAGAATCTTGGGGGCATACTCTGCTTACTGCTACGCGTATCCTGAATAAAGTCCCATCAAAGTTAGTCCAGAAGACTCCATATGAGATATGAATTTGTAAGAAATCCAGTCTCAGTTATATGAGAATCTAGGGATGTCTAACTCATGTTAAGCTAGTTAACCTTGATAAGCTAGATATCAAATCTGAGAAGGGAAGGTTCATCAAATATTTTAAAGATAGTTTGGGATATTATTTTTACTTTCATACTGATCAGCATATCATGGTCAGTAGAAATGCACACTTCTTAGAAGAAGGGTTCTTACAAGAAGATGGTGCAGGTAGACTTATTGAGCTTAAGAAAGGGTTATTAGAAGCTCAGTCTAATGATATTATGGCTTGACTGTCCAGTTAGTAGATCTCAATTTCAGTTCAAATTCTAATACATCGATCTTCTAGGATATCGTGTCCTTCAGAATGATATGGTCTCCTCCGTGAGCCAGAGTTTGACTCTTACAGGGTAGGAGAGACAGATCATTCTGATGATCCTAGAAGTTATGAGGAAGTTATTTTGGATAGAGATTCAGGTAGATGGCTAGAGGCTATGGATTCTGAGATATAATCTATGTACGCCAATAAAGTTTGGACACTTGTTGATATACCAAAAGGAATTGTTCCTAGTGGTTATAAGTGGATATACAAGAGAAAGATTGATAAAGATGGTGAGGTTGAGACCTATAAAGCATGGCTTATTGTGAAGGGGTATACTCAAAAACAAAGGTTGGATTATGAGGATACCTACTCGCCCATGGCTATGATTAAATTCATTTGTATCCGACTAGCTATAGCAGCATACCATGATTTTGAGATCTAGCAGATGGTTATGAAACTACATTCCTCAATGGCTATTTTGAGAAAAATATTTATATGCAGTAACCTATTGGTTGGTTTCGTGTCTACTGTGGATAGAAATAAGGTATGCAAGTTGCATTGATCCATTTATAGATTGAAGCAAGATTCCCGTAGTTGGAATAAACAATTTGATAATGTGATCAAATCATATAGATTTGAATTGAACCCCATAAAGCTTACATTTATAAATGCATTAAAAAAAAAAGTCATTATGTTCCTCATATTGTATGTGGATGACATATTGCTCTTGGGCAATGATATTGGCATGATGACTGAAGTTAAAGATTTGGTTATCCAGAACCTTTGAAAAGCAATACTTTGGAGAAGTGACCTATGTTTTAAAGATTCGAATCTATAGAGATAGAGCGAAATGGGTAATAGGATTATCTCAAAAGATGTACATAAAAAAGATACTGACGAAGTTCAGTATAGAGAACTCTAAGAAGAAGTCTCTTGCTTATTCATTATGATCTTAATCTTTCTAAAGATATGGATCCAAAGACTGATGAAGAGGTACAACGAATGTACAGTGTGCCCTATGCATTAGCTATTGTTAGCTTGATGTACGCCATGCTATGTACACGACCTGATATTATGTATGTTGTAAGTGTTACAAAAAAATATTAGGCTAATCCTAATGGAAAACTTTGGTCAATCGTTCAAATGATCCTCAAGTATTTACGAAGGACTAAGGATCTGATCTTGTCTTATGGACCTCATGACTTGAGTATACAGGGATACTCAGACTCTAATTTCTAATTTGACATGGATAATAGAAAGTCTATATCCAGTTTTGTTTTTGTATGTAATGGAGGGGCTGTGAGCTGGAAAAGTTCTAAATAAACTATCACAGTTGATTTCACTATAGAAGATGAATATATTGCCGCTTCTAAAGTAGTAAAAGAGGCTGTTTGGATACAAAAGTTAATGTCTGAACTTGGTGTCATTCCTAATATGAGTTATTTGATAACCATATTCTGTGACAATATTGGAGCTATTGTACAGGCTAAGAAACCCCTACACTAAAAGTCTCAGCATATTCAGCACGAGTATCACATTTTAAGAAAACTCATTGGAGCTGAAAAGACATTAATACAGAAAATATGATCAGTAATTTGTTACTGACCTACTGACTAGAGTGATAACATTGAAGCAGTTGGACTATCATCTTATGAAGATGGGTATACGATACCATAGCGAATGACTCTAGTGCAAGTGGGAGATTGTTAGTGAATGCCTTAGAAACTATTCATATTGTCGGTTTCAGGGCTAGTGATATTGTATTAAATTTTGGTTATCAATGAAAGAATTATTCTTTATTCACATACATTAGTTGCTTCCTTTATATTGGTCTGCTTATACATGAAGAATGTATATGAATTATTCAGATATTTTCATTTTATTGTTAAATGAAATTATCAAAGTGTTCCTTACATACGTGATATAGATTGAACAACTATATCATATAGTAAGCATACTAGTTGCCACCTAATGATATCATATGATGATATATGTAGGTTAACAATATGGGTATTGTCATAAGCGCATTGTATAGATTTATAGTTAGTTAATTATTTATCAAATAGGGTTGAATATTAACAAATCATATGGTATGTATATAGTCAATGATTTATCAATAGATTATAATAATGTACGATGTAATCCTTAAATCTGAGACGTTTAGAATCGAACTCTGTATGGATGGGTATATTTCATATGTTATATATATGCAGGGCTAATCACGCCTTATACAAAAAGCTAGTTTGGGTATGCTTTGTTCATATAGGTGTTCGATTGACAGTTAAGACAGGATCTATTGACTCAATGCTATGGACTAAGAGTTTTCGTTGACTCTGTCCAAGTTGAGTTCCTAAACGAATGTCGATATGATGTTCGAATTTTAAGTCTCTGGCTAGAGCAATCATTATATATGATCGACGATTCGTATAGACATTGAGATTAGGGTTTTGACATTCCATACACCTTAACTCTATCGGGATATGACAACGGAGGGATATTATCCACATGTGACGTGTAATCAAATGGAGGTTTGATGAAGATACTTCTTCATCGCAACTTAGGGACTATAGCGCGTAGCTAGACACTAACCATAGTCGTTAGGTATCGAAATGTTCGACATTGAATTATTCGGAGTTGAAATATTTGACATTTACTCGCGACTGAGTCACAATAAACCTTCCCGGTCCACCCATATCTCCGAGCATTTTTTTAAAAGAGGAGAAGATAAAATGTTATCGAGAGAGGGCTAGCAACCTCATGATAACTTGAAATTCTGAAATAAATGTTTATAATTGTTATATATATTTATTATTCTTTAAAGAGTTAAAGAATTGATATATTGATATCATATAGTAATTTAATGTAAATTACTTGATCCAAAATGATAATATTGATTATAAAAAATGTTAGAATGTGATTCTAAAGTGAAATGGTGAAAACTAGATTAAATTGTTAATTTAATGTAAAATGATCATTTTGTCCTTATGTGATATAAATGTGTAATTTATTATAAATTAAATATTCAAATTTGATAATTATGATTATCAAACATATTAAAATACGATTTTAATATAAAATGATAAATTTTAAATTAATGTGTTTAGTTTAAAATTAATTTAAAATGAAATTATCATTTTATCCTTAAGCATAAATGTTGATCAAGGGTATTATGATAAATATAGCATAATTTTGGATTTATTAAAATTTAAAATATATATTAATATATCTAAATATGAAATTCTTTAATGGTTAGAGAATTGGATAAGTGTTAGAATTTATATGGATATTATTTTGACACTTGACATATTTATATATATTTAATATATTAATGAATTAATTTTTGAATTAATTATTCTTGGTCAAAATTTTATGGATCTTTGACTTGTTTTATGAGCTTGGTTATATCACATAATAGCACCATTATTTTATAATATTTATAAGATAAATATTGACCTATAAAATGATGGAAAATATGAAAAATTCAATGACTTTTGGGTCCTCTTCTTCTCCAAAATGTGGGCAGTCATGGAGGAGCTTGGGGAGGGTTTCAAGTGAAGAGAGTCCATATTTTTGAGCTTGATCTTTATCATAAATGAAAGCTTGTAAGGTGTGTACTTAAACCCTCTCATTTAGCTTCATTTTGTCACTTGGTTTTGTTATTGATATGCATAGTTTTAGGGTTAGTTTCTGAGGAAGTAAACTTTCATTTAAGTATGTTTTAGGCCATCATAAACCAACAAAAATGGCCTTAGTGGACTGAGTAATGAGCAGTGGTCAACTTTACTCAATATGTTAAGTGATTATCAGAATAGTACTAATGAGAGATTGACAGGAACATTAGCATTTTTGAAAGAATTGTGTGATATTATGTCACGCTCAGTCGAGTTGCCTAATGGAGAATAGACCAAGACTATGAAGAAGTGGAAAAAAATGATATAGTAGCAGAGGAATTAGGTAGGGGACAACGAGTCAAATAGCCTTCTGTTCGTTTGAGGAACTATGTAACAAACACCATCAGAGTAAGCCCCTCAAAATGCTCACCTTCCCAATCTAATTTCTCAGGTACACCTTACTCTTTAGCATATTATGTAAGTTATGATAAATTTTCTACACAATATCAGTGTTTCTTAGCAGTAATTACAGTAAGGTGTGAACCAAATTCTTATGCAGAAGCAATGAAAGACGAACGATGGAGAGAAGCCATGAAAAAAGAAATATAAGCTTTGGAAGATAATGATACATAGACAGTTGAAAATTTGTCACTAGGGAAGAAAATAATTAAAAGCAATTTGGTGTATAAAATTTAATACAATTCTTATGGAAGTGTTGAGTGGTATAAGTTAGATAGGTGATATTGAGAAATAATCAAGTTAAAGGCATAGATTATAAGGAAACTTTTGCTCCCACAGCAAAAATAGGTACTGTACATACTTTTCTTGCCATTACCGTTGCAAAGAATTGGGAATTTCATCAAATGAATATCCAAAATGCTTTGTTACACGTGATTTGAAGGAAGAGGTTTGCATGAGAATGCCACTAGGATTTGCTTCTTAATCACCAAGAAAGGTTTGTAGACTTTGAAAATCTTTGTATGGTTTGCGACAAGCATTTAGATATTGGTTAATTGGCTACATCTTTGAAAGCTTATGAATTTCAGCAATCATATTCTGATTACTCTTTGTTCACTTTTAAAGCCGGGTCTATTAAATTAAATGTACTAGTTTATGTTGATGATCTTATTATCTCTAGTAATGATGTTTTCGTTGTACAAAAGTTCAAGAACTATTTGAGTCATTACTTTTATATCAAGGATTTAGGGAAGTTGAAATTTTTCTTGGGAATTAAAGTGGCCAGAAGCTCAGAGGGTATTTTCTTATGCCAATGTAAGTGTACATTGATGTGATTACTGAGGTTGGATTATTGAGTTTTAAGCCGGCAGCAACACCTCTTGAACAAAATCACAAGCTGGCCCTTACTGAGAGTGAAAATATGGATGATCCTATTTGGTAGAGATGGTTGGTAGGGTGACTTATTTATCTTACAATAACTCAGCCTGAGTTGACTTATTGTGTGCATATGCTTTCCCAATTTATGTAGTAACCAAAGAAAGCATATTGGGAGATAGCTCTCTGCATTGTGCGTTATTTGAAAGGTAATTCAGGATAGGGTATTTTATTACATGCCAATTGTGATCTCAAGTTGACTACTTACTGTGATTCTGACTGGGTTAGCTATCCGTTGACAAAACGATCTTTAACTGGATATTTTGTTCTCTTGGGAAACTTACTTATCTCTTGGAAGACTAAGAAACAACAAATAATGTCTCGTTCATCCGCTAAAGTTGAATACCGATCTATGCCCACCATAGCTTATAAACTTAAGTACTTGAAAGGGTTATTAAACTCTCTTGGTGTAACACATTCTGACTTTATGAGTTTATTTTGTGATAGGTAGGCAGTTTTGTATATAGCTGCTAATCCTGTATACCATAAATGCACTAAACACATCGAAGTGGATTGTCATTTCATTCGTAATGAGATATTGAACGACAATATTCGTCCAGTATATATATGTACTTCACTACAACTTGCTGATATTTTCACCAAGGCATTGGGAAGGGATCAGTTTAGTTTTTTTCTTCGCAAATTGGGCATTCGAGATCTCCATACTTTAACTTGAGGGGAGATATTAGAAAGCTATTTATTACGATATTTAGTGCTGTCTTATTTTGTCCACTTATTTGAAAACCTTGTTTATATCTTTTCTTACCTTTTCATTATATGATTCTTGTATATTTTAGGTAGTTTAGTTTTATTAGGAGTTTTCTGTTATTAGGAGTTGCATCTTGTATATATTTCTAGTTTTTGGTTAATGAAGATCAGAATTCTCATTCTAAAATTCCTTAGTTTTTACACAAGTTGATGTTGGCATTATAAGTTCATAGTTGATGGTTCGGATTTGATTATTTCGCAAGAACTTGAATTAGGTTTCTGGGTGGTTTTGAGTTTAGTTGATGAAGATGGACATGAGAACTTCATGTTATCAATTAATAGATGTTATTTAGATAATTTTATTGTTAATCTTTCTTAATTATTATTGGACTTGGTTTAATAAAAAAAATTGGCTGGTACAAAAAATTTCGATTCAAATTTCATTCATAAGTTAAAAAACATAAGAAATTTAAATTTATTTTTTAATAATTATAAAAAAATTAAAATCTTAATCATTAGAAAAAAAATAATTAAACTCTTATGGAAAGAGAGCACAATATGTGAAACCATATTTTTTAAAAATAAATTATGATATAATTTTATTCATTAAATCAAAACACTTTTAATAGGTCAATATTTTTTAAAACTTTTTTATTAAACCCACCCTCGTCTTATTAGAACCCAATGACCAGCTTAAGAAAATATGCTGTTAAACTAATAGCTTAATATCAAATATTTCATAAAAAAATAATTTAATAGTAATATTAAAAATACAAATTTATATATTATTAGCAAGAATCTTGGATTTTGTTAATAGTTATCCAATAGGGTGTCCGATCTTCCAGCAATAGCCTAAATCTCACTAAGACCTTATTCTTAGTGATTTGAGTGATTGCCTGAGGTGGACATACATACTATCATACTAATTTCAAATTGAGTGCCTAAGACTTAAAATCCTCTTTTCTTAATTGGAGTGAATGAATGAGACCTCAAGATCCCATGAATAGTTATAGTAATGTAAGGTTTGTAAAAAGAGATGAGGCCTTTGAGGAATCTAAAATGATAGGGTCATACATTTTAACAGTCGAACCCCTGAGACTATTTACAACAGTTGCATTGATCTGCTTAACAATTTTAAATGGAATATTTAAAGTAGATAAATGCAGATAATGATTATTGGATAAATATGGATAATGATTATTATAGTTAAAAATCACGATTTCAGTAACAATCTCATGATTTATAGAGAGAAGTAATGATTGTAAAATATGTGTCCCATGGTTATGAAGTTCAATTATAAAACAGCAGTATCAAACTATTGCTATTTTTACTTTTGAGCTTCTTTCTTTCACATAACTAAACCCTAACTTAAACATCAGAGGGTTTTTACGAGAAAACTAGTTTTTTTTATTGTTTCTTTCTTTTCAAGTTAAATTTGTCCCTTACAAGCATCAAGAATCATGATGGTGTATGAAATCCAAGGAAGGGTAATTTCTTGCGTTAATATTTGGTGCTGTTTGTAAGGAACTGAACAAAAATTCATTAAACTATCAAGTAAAGTGATAAGATGGTAGCAACAAGAACATACACTACTAGAAGGAATGCAATAGAAATAAGGAGTTTGAAGGGTCACTCACTTAAGGCAACAACTATAGCTAATGACAACCATAACAAGTAAAGTAGAATCCCTAAAAATATAGGATTACAGTTATGTTTTAAAACTCCTTCGCATCGATCTTACCATAGGAAAGAGGATGGAAAAACCACTCATTGGATGCAGCGATTAAAGAAAAGTGAGAAACATTATACAAAAAAGGACCAACAAATCCAAATATTGGTTAAGGAAGTTCAAAGATGAAAAATGTTACAAATAAGGTCGTTTAGCCCAAGAATAGCTACACTATCAAAAGTAATGTAAAGTAATACCCCAAAAATGATGTGGATTAAAAGATTAGGTGATTTGATGCATTCTAGAAGAAAATATATAACTTTAGAGAAAGAGAAAGCGAAAGTAAAGATTACAGATTTGTCTCTAGAAGGAAGAGTAAAAAAGAGGAATGGAAATATATCATTCAGAATTCTTGAAGGACGTCAACAGGAGTTCATTCGTTCCTCATTTAGTCTCGAGTGAACTATAAGCAAAGAAATGAAGATAGCTTGAGCCTTAGAGATATAAGGAGAGTCCTTGATCAAAAGTATAGCAAAGAACAAGAGGTTTCGAAGCATCATGCGTCCTAGAGAGGGGATACCTCAGGTGCTATCACTAATAAGAAGGATATTAAGTCTCTCATGAGAAAATTGACAACAAGAAAAAACATGTTCAATGAAGAAATATAGAACTTCCATCACATACAGATTCTTATTTGAAATCTCCCTTCTAATGAAAGATTTTGGACTTGGTTTTCTCTAAAAAGTTTAAGATGCCACAGATTACTCTTTTCATAGAGAGTACAAATTGTCACTATACTCAAACTTCTGTAGAGAGATAATATTGATCCAGGGATTGAATGGAGATTAGATGTGTCATTTGTTCCTACTGATATTGGAAGGATCAACCAGAAAGTGGTTCACCAGCTTAATGTTAGGAAGCATATACAGTTTTGAATAACTTAGTGATGTCTTCATCCAAGAATTTAAGGGATAATTTTTAGTACCAAGACCCTAAACTCTCTGTTACTAATAAAATAAGGTGTTGGTGAAAGCCTTAAAAGTTTTGTTAAAAGATACCATGAGAAAGTGACAGAATTAGGGGCATTTCATCATTGACTTACATTGGAAAGCCTCAAGTCAAAATTGAGAGTGGACAGAGAATAGTATATTGTGCGTAAGAACTGTGTTACTACCTATGAGTAACTTGGATAAAAGTTCTTGATTAGATTAAAATCAAAGATCAAGTCGTGTTAAAGTTAAAAGAGGAGAAAACGTTAGGGGTTTCTTCTCAGGAGAAGGCACGCTTTAATAAATTTGATAATAAAAGGGAAGTGGTGGAAGAAGATTCTTTGACTTGAATAAAAAGGAGGATCGAGTGCTAGAGTTCTTTAAGACTGAGTGTAATGCCACACATTTTAACTTAAGAGTATTTTGGTTATGCTATCTTAGAAAGTATTTTTATTATTTTTAAAATCAATATTCGAGTGCTATTATTAGTTGAATAAGCTTGTATTGATACTTAATAAGTGATTTGAAGAGTTTTGGATGAATTTGGTCGAGTTATAAAAAGGTTGTATTAAGGTCTCAACTATGCACTTGGTTTTTAAATATAAATTTTTGTTGATTGGGACATCTGATTGGTGAGCCATTTATTTTTATAGCAAGATGATAGAATAAGGATTTTATAGAATTAAATTTAAGTTAAATTTAAGATTAGATGAGAGAGAATTGAAGCTAAGAATAAAGCAAGTTACTATCAGATTTTATAAGGATTTCTAGGATGGACACCCAAACTTCTAAGCTAAATTTTCTTTGTTCGAGATAGTGTTTCAATACAAAGTTTGTTTATAATAAGAAAGAGCAAAAATAAAAGTGTATAAAAAGAAACAAAAGTAAAATTGGACTCTAGATGAAGAAGATAATAATGTTAGAAGTGAGAGACTTAAATGATATTTTTTAGAGAAGTGATATTTATCGAGGGACCTAAATGATATTTATTGTTTTGATACTTTTTACAAAGGTTTTGAAACTTGGGGTCAAATTTTTACTATTTTAAGTAGGTTATTGATACCTTTGCCCATTTTTCAGAACTTATTGATACCTTTATCTTTTTTTAAAACGTATTGATACTTTTTGATAAAAAATGATATACCAACTGATTGATTACACAAGTGAGAAGCTCTATTTAAATGAGAGATTACAAGATTGTGTACCCTTTTTAAGAGGTGAGTGAATGTTTTTTTATTCCCTTTTTTGAAAATATTGCTTAAAAATAATTATATATTTTTATATATGTTTTAAAGAAATAGAAAGCTTTTATATGATTTGTATTGAGAGGCGATAATGAATTGAATTAATTAAAAAACCAAGAGGTAGTTTTCTTGTTTGTGATAGATTTAGATGATGATTTTGATATATCGTTTATATATAAGTTTGAGGGTGGGGGCCTAATATGTTTGTTACTGTATATATTAGTATAATGAGACTAATAAAGCCTTACGAATTAGATCAAAAATGTATGCTAAAACACAATGAACGAAAAAGCATTAAGAGTTGATTCTTGTGCATATGTTTTTATGATATGATTAACATAGTATTATATGACAAACTGACACATATATGATGATATATGATTCAAAAATGTTCTACGAGATAAGTATTATACAAATGAGATGATTATTGGATGTATATGATGAGATGTTATATGTATAAATTTTTAGATGATTAAAATGTATGATGAAATGACTATTGTATGTATATTATTATGTATGATCTAGAAATGTCTTATGAGATAAGTATTATATGGTTGTTATGAAAATGTATGTATATGAAATTTCATGTACTTGAAATGCTTTATAAAATAATTACTTTATGTATATTATGATTACATGCATGTGCGTGTGCTATTACATCATATGCATTGTAATATATAGATGCTGCAACACTGATCCATAGATCAGGTGGGGTGATCATCCACCTAACAATGCTCCGATTGAGCCTCCAACCTTATAAGTATGGTTGATATATATATTTGTCCCTCTGTCTGAATAAGTACGTAGCCTTGTATATGGACTAGAAATATGACATATGCATGATATATATATATACATACTTATCTGCATGATACATAGATACATATAAGATAATGTTTATAATAAGTGTCAATAGCCTTATCCTTTAGGACCATTATAATGAGGAACATAATTTATATGCTTATGGTATATGTATATGTTAGGAAACTGGAACCATACAAGCAGCTGAAGAATAAATTTTTCTGATTCCCTCACAGGATCCATGAGATAAACCTATTGTTTTTAACGTTATGAATCTGAATAGTCATACCTTTATACGATTTGATGATGAAAAACCATAAAATGCAAACAAACTCTGTGTCTCTACGGTATCCACACAACCAGGATGATTGAAGACGAGTGCTAGCTCTTGTTTACATATCTCTTTGTGTGATTTGACCCTATTACGATTTTTAGTAAAACCTAGGCAAAAACCTTACCTTTAACGCAAATAAAAACTCCTTTTTATATTGTGTTTTAGGGTTAGGGTTTTAATGATATAATAATAAGCCTAACATTTATGATGGGCTTGGCCTTACTATTAAGCCCCCAATCTATTTAATAAAGTTGAAGCCAGCATCCTTAGCCTAAGTTTATTAAATAGATCTAGCAAAAACCCTAATCAACACAAAGTTTTATGAATTAAGATAAATTTATCTCATGAATTTAAACTTTCAATTTCTCGATCTAATGTGCGACCCATTAGGTTTCCGTAACGTTGGCACTAGTACTAAAATTCTAATTTTAGTAATACAAGTCATGAGCGGTGTCTAACAGCACATCATGACTACCCAAGTCACGAGAATGTAAGTGGCTCAACATCACTTATATTCATGATCAATGTAACCATGTATTTTAATCCTTTT